>ML661906.1:4234284-4308879 GCA_007570785.1 Antilocapra americana | reverse complement strand
GTTTTTTTTTTTATTATTGTTTTTGCCATACAATGTCATGATATCACCATGGATAATTAACTTGTTTGGGGGGGGGGGGTTGAAACTATGTTTCAAAACCATAGTTTCGATTGGATAGACCTTTGTTGGCACAGTAATGTCTCTGATTTTCAGCATGCTGTCTAGGTTTGTCACAGACTTTCTTCCAAGGAACAAATGTCTTTTAATTTCATGGCTGCAGGCACCATCTGCAGTGATTTTGGAGCCCCCCAAAATAGTCTCTCACTGTTTTCATTGTTTGAAATCTATTTGCCATGAAGTGATGAGAAAAGATGCCTGATCTTAGCTTTCTGAATCATGAGTTTTAAGCCAGTATTTTCACTCTCGTCTTTCATTTTCATGAAGAGGCTTTTTAGTACTTCTTCACTTTCTGCCATAAGGGTGGTGTCATCTGTGTATTTGAGGTTATTGATATTTCTCCCTGTAATCTTGATTTTGGAAAATTCCTCAAGAAATGGAAAATCAGACCACTTTACCTTCCTCCTGAGAAATCTGTATGCAGTCAAGAAACAACAGTTAGAACTGAACATGGTTCCAAATCAGGAAAAGAATATGTCATGGCTGTATACTGTCACCTTGCTTATTTAACTTACATGCAGAGTGCATCATGTAAAATGCTGGACAGGATGAAGCACAAGCTGGAATCAAGATTGCCAGGATCCGATCCCATCACTTCATGGCAAATAGACAGGGAAACAATGGGAAACTAGAGACTTTAGTTTTGGGGGCTCCAAAATCATTGCAGATGGTGATTGCAGCCGTGAAATTAAAAGATGCTTACTCCATGGAAGAAAAGCTGTGACAAACCTAGGTTGCATACTAAAAAGCAAGACATTACTATGTCAAAAAAGGCCCATCTGGTCAAAACTATGGTTTTTCCTGTAGTCATGTATGGATGTGAGAGTTGGACTATAAAGAAAGCTGAACACTAAAAAACTGATGCTTTTGAACTGTGGTGTTGGAGAAGACTCTTGAGAGTCCCTTGGACTGCAAGGAGATCCAAGCAGTCAATCCTAAAGGAATTCAGTCCCGAATATTCATTGGGAGAACTGATTTTGAAACTGACACTCCAATACTTTGACCACCTGATGGGAAGATCTTACTCATTGAAAAAGACCCTGATGCTGATAAGGGTTGAAGGCAGGAAGAAAAGGGGACAATAGCGGATGTCATGGTTGGATGGTATCACCAACTCGGTGGATATGGATTTGAGTAAGCTCCAGGAGTTGGTAGTGGGCAGGGATGCCTGGAGTACAGCAGTCCATGGCATTGCAAAGATTGGACATGCGTGAGCAACTGAACTGAACTGCACCTTGCATCCAGCTTGTGCTTCATCCACCCTGGCATTTTTCATGATGTACTCTGCATTCAAGCCAAATAAGCAAGGTGAGAATATACAGCCTTGGTGTACTCCTTTCCAAGTTTGGAACCAGTCTGTTGTTCCATGTCCAGTTCTAACTGTTGTTTCTTGATCTGCATACAGCTTTCTCAGGATGAAGATAAGGTGGTCTGATATTCCCATTTCTTGAGGAATTTTCCACATTTTGTTGTGATCCACACCATCAAAGTCTTTTGCATAGTCAATAAAGTAGAAAAAGATAGAAGCAGATGTTTTTCTGGAGTTTTGCTTTTTTTTATGATCCAACTGATGCTGGCAATTTAATCTCCCATTCCTCTGCCCTTTCTATATCCAGCTTGAGCATGTGGAAGTTCACAGTTCATGTACTGTTGAAGCCTGGCTTGGAGAATTGTGAACATTACTTTGTTAGCATATGAGATGAGTGCAAATGTTGGGTAGTTTGAACTTCTTTGGCATTGTTTTTTTTTGGGGGGGGGGTTGAAATTAAAACTGACCTTTTCCAGTCCTGTGGCCACTGCTGAGTTTTCCAAATTTGCAGGTATATCGAGTGAAGAACTTTCACAGCATTGTCTTTTAGGATTTGAAATAGTTCAGCTGGAATTCTATCATCTTCACTAGCTTTGTTTGCAGTGATGCTTCCTAAAGCCCACTAGACTTTGCATTCCAAGAGGTCTGGCTCTAGGTGAGTGACCACACCATTGTGGTTATCTGGGTCATTAAGAACTTTTTGTATTGTTCTTCTGTGAATTCTTGCCACCTCTTCTTAATATCTTCTGCGTCTGTTAGGTCCATACTTTTTCTGTCCTTTATTGTGTCCATTTTTGCATGAAATGTTCCCTTGGTATCTCTAGTCTTTCTCATTCTATTGTTTCCATCTCTTTCTTTGCACTGATCACTGAGGAAGGCTTTCTTATATCTCCCTGCTATTCTTTGGAACTCTGCATTAAAATTGGTGTCTCTTTTCTTTTCTCCTTTGCCTTTAGCTTCCCTTATTTTCCCAGCTATTTGTAAGGCCTCCTCAGGCAATCATTTTGCCTTTTTGCATTTCTTTGTCTTAAGGATGTTCTTGATCCCTGCCTCCTGTACAATGTCACAAAGCTCCTTTCAACTTTCTTTAGGAACTCTGTCTATTAGATCTAATCCCTTGAATCTATTTGTTCTGCTGTATGATCATAAGGGATTTAATTTAGGTCATACCTGAATGGTCTAGTGGGTTTCCCTACTTTCTTAAATTTAAGATTGAATTTGGCAATAAGGAGTTCATTATCTAAGCCACAGTCAGCTCTTCGTCTTGTTTTTGCTGACTGCATAGAACTTGATCATCTTCGGGTGCAAAGAATATAATCAATTTGATTTCAGTATTGACCATCTGGTGATGTCCAGGTATAGAGTCTTCTCTTGTGTTGTTGAAAGATGGTGTTTGCTATGACCAATGTGTTCTCTTAGCAAAACTCTGTTATCCTTTGCCTGCTTCATTTTGTACTCCAAAGCCAAATTTGCCTTCGTATTGTTGCATTCCAGTTCTCTATAATGAAAAGGACATCTTTTTTTGAGTGTTACTTCTAGAAGGTCTTGTAGATCTTCATAGAACCATTCAACTTCACCTTTTCGAATCAGCATTTGTGGTGGGGCATAGACTTGGATTACTATAATACTGAATAGTTTGTTTGGAAATGAATCGAGATCATTCTGTTGTTGTTGAGATTGCACCCAAAAACTGCATTTCAAACTCTTTTGTTGACTATGAGGGCTACTTCATTTTTTTTTAAAGGGATTCTTGTCCACAGTATCAGATATACTGGTCATCAGAATTAAATTCACTCATTCCTGTCCATTTTAGTTCATTGATTCCTAGAATGTCAGTATTCACTATTGCCATCTCCTGTTTGACCACTTTCAATTTGCCTTGATTCGTGGAGGTAACATTCCAGGTTGCTATGCAATATTGTTTTTTACAGCATGGGATATTACTTCCATCACAAGTCACATCCACAGCTGGGCATTATTTTTGTTTTGGCTTTATCTCTTCATTATTTCTGGAGTTATTTCTCCACTCTTTTCTAGTAGCATATTGAGCACCTACTGATGTTGGGAGTTCATCTTTCAGCATCCTATCTTTTTGCTTTTTCATACTGTCCATGGGGTTCTCAAGGTAAGAATACTGAAGTGGTTTGCCATTCCCTTCTCCAGTGGACCACATTTTGTCAGAACTCTCCACCAAGACTCATCCATCTTTGGTGGCCATACATGGCATGGCTCATAGTTTCTTTGAGTTAGACAAGGTCGTGGTCCACATGATTAGATTGGTTAGTTTTCTATGATTTTGGCTTTCATTCTGTGTGCCCTCAGATGGATAAGATTAAGAGGCTTATGGAAGCTTCATGATGGGAGAGACTGACTGTGGGGGAAATTGAATCTTGTTCTGATGGCTAGGGCTATCCTCAGTAAATCTTTAATACAATTTTCTGTTAATGGGTGGAACTGTGTTCCTTCCCTATTGTTTGACCTGAGACCAAACTATGGTGAAGGTAATGAAGAACTTCACTCAAAAGTCGTTGAATGAACAACTTCCTTCAAAAGGCCCCATGAGCACCTGTCATACTCAGTGACCTTGACCCTGCAGAGGGCCACTGCCAACCCAGGCCTCCAGTGGAGACTCCTGAACACTCACAGATATATCTAGGTCCATCTCTTGTGGGTTCAATACTCTTCTCTCCTACATCCTGGTACACACAATGTTTTGTTTTTGCCTCCCAAGAGTCTGTTTCCCCAGTCCTGTGTAATTTCTGGTGGCTCTTTGGTGGAATCTTCTAAGAGGGCTTGTGCCACACCAGGTGTGCTGCACCCACAGTCCCTGCCCCTGTGGCAGGCCACTGCTGACTTGTACCTCCACAGGAGAAAATCAAACACTCAAAGCCAGGTCTGGCTCAACATCTGTAGGGTCTCCTGTTGCCCACAAGATTTTGTTTGAGCCCTACACATGTCTCTGGTGGGTATGGAGTTTGATTTTTAAACACAGTTTCACCCCTCCTACCATCTTTCTGGGGTTTCTCCTTTGCCCTTGGATGTGGGGTATCTTTTTTGGTGGGATCCAGCATTCTCTTGTAGATGGTTGTTCAGCAGGAACTTGTAATTTTGGATTTCTCACAAGAGAAGATGACCACTTGTCCTCCTGTGAATAAATGCCATAAGTTTTGTGTTGAGTGTTAAGTCATGTTGCTAGGAATATACAGACAGGAAGAAGGAGAAAGCTAATGTGTCAATAAATAAGTAAATAAAGCTTTCTTTTCCCGCTCAAGTTGGAGATAGAACATACCCAGTGGATTTACAATGCAGCCTGAAATACAAGAGACCATAAAGAGATTCTTTGAGTTAAGGGAACCAGTGTGCCTTTTCTAAGGCTCCTAGGCAAGGTGGTAAGAATAAATCTTGTAATATATTCATGATTATATATTTATGTGACCCTTGTAATTTTAATCAGTCAAGTCTATGAATTACTCTATTTCAGCTTCATCATACTTTCCCTTGTGATTATGGAAAGCAACTGTGGGTATTACTGAAATCTTTCTAAGGGAAGTTTAGTTGGAAATACACTTAACTAGACTTTAAAGAGACAGATATGATCTTATAACCTAAGGTATTACAAGCCTCCTTAATGTAGGACAGTTTTCTGGGAAAACTTCTGTTACCAATTGTACCCACTTGTATTATATACCTACCACCTCAGGACTTCTGGTATAAGTGGGAATCATAGAACCAAGTGGCCATATTGTATGCACCCAGCACCACATATAGAGTAATGTAGGTAGTGTAGCTAAAGCAAGGTTTGACACATATGGAGCAAGAAGCTTGTTTATGGAAAATAATTTAAATAATCACCAAAAATGTACAAGCAGACAGTTTGAATATCCTATCACTATCACAATGCTTCATACATAGCAGGGAATTTAGTAAGTATGTATTGAATTATTATTTTTCAAGTTCAGAGAATCTTAAAAGGTTTTCTTGATGAAGCCACTAATTCAATTATAAATGGAATTCATATTGAATGTTCTCTGTTACAAATTAGACAGGCAAGAAATTTCCCATCAACTAAATGTCTGCTGTTTCAGGAGGGGCGCATGATCTTCAATGATCAGCATAGCAAGAAAACATGCAATCAAGAATTCAATGCTATATTTGGGTTAACAGTACTTTCCAAAAAGCTATAACATGAAATTCCTGTCAACTTTAAAGATTTGGGAATGACATTGTAAAGGTTGCCCATTATATAGTGTTAACAAAATTGTACTTTATTATTAAGGTTATAGTATCTATCTCCCATAACACACATGAACACATAAATGTAAACATGAATGAGCATAGCATTATTCTGTTAATATATCTGTGATGTTGAATCAGAAGTTGAACTTTAAAACCTGATGACTATCCTTGAGTTCATTTTTGTTAGCATAACCGTATTTCTTATGAGGCAAACTTTATAAGTCTCCAATTCTCAAACTCTGTTGAAAAGTGTCACTAAAGGAGGATTTCTCAAAAAAAAACATTTATCGCTGACTACTAATAGCAAATATATATATAAAAACAGTTCAGAATTTCTTTTAAAATCTAAAAAGTTACCAGTGAATATAAAAGTAATGTCATCTTAACACATAAATATTGGAAAATTGGTTTAACTTAAGTTCTTAGATCATTATAAATATTAATACTCATTGTAAGGTATATGGTTTATAACTACCAAAAGAAAATTTTTGTTTTTATAAATAAATTATCATAAACATGTTTTTCTTTTAAATAATGATAATAATAAAGATTAGAATATCTTAAAGAGTGTTATATGTCATTTGCATAAGTAAATTTTAACCATAGTATATAATGTTGGAAAATGATCCTAAAATTAATGCATTGTGCTCAGTCATCTGAAAATGTGAATTTATTTCCTCATATTCATATCAGATTTTAATTTAGCCACATATATTGTCTTCAGTAATAAAAATGTTATAAAATTGTTAGCAACAGTTACGTGACTATCTTTCTCAATAATGGTCCAAGGCTCCCCACTATTTAAACAATACACACTAGTAAAGATCAAACTACTTGATATCATATACCTCATCCACTACAGAGGATGACATGGTTGGATGGCATCACCGACTCAGTGGACATGAGTTTGAGTAAACTCTGGGAAGGACAGGGAGGCCTGGCGTGCTGCAGTCCATCGGGTGGCAAAGAGTCGGATACGAATGAGGGACTGAACTGATTGACTTCATCCACGAATCATCTTCAGACAAATTGCTTTCCTTCAGAACTATGACCTTTGTTAACCTTTTATTTTGTCAACATTTTTCTTATTAGCCTTTTTAACACAAATTCTATTCATGAAGTACTAACCCAAATTTTAATCTTAATCATAAGAGTTAGAAGCCAACTTTATTTTTTCTTAATCTTGTTTTATTTTATTATATTATCATCACAATCATTGATATTTCACATTATGAATCATATTCAAATCACATTTGTATATAAAACTTAATTTTTTTTGCAAACATACATATTTTAAATCAATTACTTTGTATTTAGAAATATACTATGAATTCTATATTCTGTGCATTTATTTTATCATTTAGAGAGAAATTGAAATGTTTCAATTAAAATTATTCTTCAATATGTTTATATACTACTACTGCCTTTTTATTTCCCTACAATTTGCCATGAAGTGATGGGACTGGATGCTCTGATCTTAGTTTTTTTGAATATTGAATTTTGAGCTAGCTTTTTCATTCTCTTTCACCCTCATATAGAGTATAGAGGCTTTTTAGTTCCTCCTTACTTTCTGCCATTAGAGTGGTATCATCTGCATATCTGAAATTATTGATATTTCTGCTGGCAATCTTGACTCCAGCTTGTGATTCATTAGCCAGACATTTTACATGATGCATTCTGAATATCAGTTAAATAAGCAGGATGACAATGAACAAACTTGTTGGATACTTTTTCCAATTTGGAACCAGTCAGCTGTCCCATGTTTGGTTCTAACTGCTGCTTCTTGATTTGCACACAGGTTTCTTTTTCTCAGGGGGTAGGTAAGGTGGTCTGGTATTACCATCTTTTTAAGAGCATAATCTTCCTAACATCTAAAATGAGTGCAATTGTATAGTAATTTGAATGTTCTTTAGCATTGCCCTTCTTTGGGATTGGAATGAAAAACTTTTCCAGTCCTGTGGCCACCATCTAGTTTTCTAAATTTGCTGACATATTGAATGCAATACTTTAGCAGCACCATCTTTCAGGATTTTAAACAGCTCAGCTGAAATTCCTGAACCTCTACTTGCTTTGCTCCTAGTAATTTTTTCTAAGGCCCACTTGACTCCACACTCCAGGATGTCTAGCTCTAGGTGAATGATCACCCCATTGTCATTATCTGGGCTACTAAAACTGTTTTGTATAGTTGTGTGTATTCTTGCCACCTCTTCTTAATTTCTCCTGCTTCTGTTAGGTCCTTTCCATTTCTGTCTTTTATTGTGCTCCTCCTTGCATGAAATGTTATTTTGATATCTCCAATTTTCTTGATAAGATCTCTAGTCATTCTGATTCTATTGTTTTCCTTTATTTATTTTTTTTGCATTGCTCGCTTAAGAAGGCCTTCTTATTTCTCCTCACTCTTCTCTACAATGCATTCAGTTGGGTATATCATTTCCTTTCTCCCTTGCCTTTCACTTCTTTTCTTTCCTTACCTATTTGTTGTCCTTCTCAGATAACTCCTTTGCCTTATTGCATTTCTTTTTCCTGGAGATAATTTATTTTCTTATTCTTTAGTTCCTTATATATAAAACACTTGACAAGTTTAAAAATATTAGTAATTTTCATATGATCATAATTTTTACCTTTTATGTGTATTTTTTATAATATCTGAGTGCTGCTGCTGCTGCTAAGTTGCTTCAGTTGTGTCCCACTCTGTGCTACCCCATAGACGGCTGCCCACCAGGCTCACCCGAACCTGGGATTCTCCAGGCAAGAACACTGGAGTAGGTTGTCATTTCCTTCTCCAGTGCATGAAAGTGAAAGGGAAGTCGTTCAGTCGTGTCTGACTCTTAGCGACCTCATGGACTGGAGTGGGTTGCCATTGTCTTCGCCTAATATCTGAGTGCAAAACCCCAAATAAAACATCAAAATCACTGGCTGTATACTTATCCTACAGATCCTAAAAGAAAACAACAGTCACAAATAAACTTATCTATTCCTTAGAAGGGAAAAATCTGATTTCTTTTAGTGACCACATAGCTAGTTTTAGACAACACAATAAAAGCAGGTGACCTTCACTATATATATGAGACTAATTCTAAAAAAGACTCAAATACTCAATTTTGAATCTCTCACACCATGAGGTTTTTAAAATTTAATTGTTCTTATTTCTAGTTGATAAAATATTGTATTTTATTGGTCACTATTTTGAGGCAAATATTGGTCAATATTTTGTAGGAAATTATTTCCCATTTTTCTCTCTTTTAAAATTTATTAGTAAATACAACATTAATAATTTCTTAAAATTCTGGCTTTACATGTTAATCTAAGTACAATAAATAGCATTGATTTTCCTTTTGTAAATCTATTATACCTAGACATCTTTCATCTGTATTTCATATCCTGCATTTCTTTGACCTCCCTAATTACATGAACTCAGAAGGCAAGGTATAAAACAATGCAGTGACATGAGAACTATCTTCTATCACACACCTTTCCAAACTGTGTCCATCGTGTACTCATACAGATGTTTATATTATGAAAAATGTGTGTCATTAAAAAGAACCCTTGACTTCAATGAACATGCAATCCTGACTTACCATGGAAATAGGAAAGCTATTACTTCTGAAGGCAACAGCACTAATATGCCGATAAAGGACACACTGAATTTGTTTGACCAGAATTTCTAATCTGTATCTCATTTACTATCTTCACATTTCAATTGTTACTATTCTTGTATTTAGTAGAAAACTCACATGGCTCATTAATAAACTTTAGTTTTCTATTTGTGATTAAATTTGCAGGTTGACTTGCCCAAAAAGGCAGACAGAGACATTCACAGAAGACAAAATACTGCATGTGAGACATATGGAATTTATGCCAAAATGTTATTGGAGTAAATTTTTATACTTGATTCTATATATTGAAATTGTTTGGGGGTAAAGTCACAGTAATGTAAATCATTTGGAAAAATATCAAATAAATTAGGACATACATAAGGAAAATACGATCTTGTAAGCAATCCATATTTACAACACTGTGCACTGCCTGATTGCCAATCTGCTGGTGGGATTTCCTCATCTTCTTTGCACTTATCATTTGTTCATTCATGTACAGATTTTGAAACTAATCTTTTATCCCTTTCTTTCCATCAAATAAAGAGAGCTGTGATGGTTTAATGTCACATGAATAAATATTGCTGTCTTAAAGATGAATCAAAATCTTAACTCTGAATCTATAAAATAAAGGAAAAGTGAGGGATGACCCAGAGAGATGGAATCAGGAGGGAGGTGGGAGGGGGGTTCTGGAAGGGGAACACATGTATATTTATGGCAGATTCATGTCAATGTATGGCAAAACCAACACGATAACATAAAGAAAAAAATAAATAAATAAAATTTAAAAAAGAAAAGTGAGAAAAATAGATGCTATAATCAGTTTCATCAATGATTTTCTCTGTTGTGCTCTTATTTTAAAATCTTTAATATTGAATCATTTTAATATGTTATTGAACTAAAGTATATATATATATACAACTCAATAATTTATACAAAATTATAGGTTTTTATTAATTAATTTCTTGCAAAAAGTGCTCATTTAGGCTTAAATCAAGTGGTAAATTGTTATAATTCTCTACTCATGTTGTGTACATAAGGAATATTACCAAACTATTGTCCTGTAGTGTTTTTAGGATGTGATATAGTTCAAAAAGAGGTCTGGCCTTCATCCCTGCCTAATTCCAAACCCTTGACATTTCCCAAAAAATGGAAATGTCCTGTCATTCATGGTAGACACATGGAATTATCCTGATTATTTATGCTGTATAATATAGAATTAAATGATATTTTATGCCAACAAGGTGACTTGTGATGAGACCTTGAGGTCACATGATATCATTCAGACCTCTGGAGGAGAAAAGGGGCTGGAGATAGTTAAACACAGTGAGAAGTGACTCAATCAATCATGTTAATGTTATGAATTCTCATAAAAACTCTGAGCACTGCAGTTCAGGTGAGCTTCTCTGGTTGGCAATCCTCTGTGAGTTTGTGGTGCTGTAGTGGGGAAGATACAACAGTCTGTGACTCCACAGGGAAAGAGGGATCAGTTTGGTTTTCCCAAACTGCCCTATGTGTCTTTTCCTTCAGCGGCTTCTAATTTGTGTCCTTTACTTGTAATAAACATAACTATGAGGATAATTGTTTTCCATGTGATCAGTGAGTCTTTTCTGAGGGTAGTTTGGGAAGCTAGAAATCTGCAGCTGGTATTAGAAATCTTGGACTCACTTGGCAGTGTGGAGGACTGCCCTGTAACCTTGCAGTTGGTTAACTGTGGGTGACCATTAAGCCAAACTCTTGTAGGGACATTCTTTTTTACTTTAAATACATTATAATCAAATACATAATCAAGACATGAACAGAATTCTGTGTTTACATTTGATAGAATAAACTGGTAGTCCTGTAATGTTATAACTCAGTATCTTTAATTAACTAATTTCTATGATAATGTAATGATGCTTGATTTTCTATGAAAATATTTGCAAGCATTAAAAAATTCCAAGTTTTGAAAAATTATGTGTAAGAACATAATTTTGATATATTTATTTTAAAATAATATATTTGACAGTTTTGATTAAGAAAAGTTTTAAAATCCCATCTGAGTAGCCAATGTATTTTTATTTTATTTTTTTATTGATACACTAGCTAATTTTTTTTGAGGTGATTCACAAGTATATCCACTAATCCTCCCATGTAACTGCCTAACTTATTCTTATAAAAGATCTGATGATGACTAGGGGCAAACAGATTCTGATAAAATCAAGTAACCATATTTACTTCTAATAGGTAACATATTAATAAGCAAACATATAAAATAATTAATTTTAAATTACAGGTGAGCTATTTAGTAAATATTGAGTTATGTCTTAAATAACATTAGTGAAATTACCAGGACCTGACTTTAAAACAGTATTTCTAAGAACTGTTTGTAAGAATGGCACAGAGAATCTACATTCCATTTGATATCACTTTAAGAAATGATTGCAAAACATTAGAAAATAAGAAAATCCTTCTTTTTGTTTAATTTCATTTTTGAAGGCAAGGGTAGTTGACTTTTCCAGTAGACAAAGTAAAATGCTCATTTTTATTTTTGAATGGTCAAATTTTCCATTTTATAGTGGCTTTTTCAGTCTAGATGGTGATATTTTAGATCGTTGTATTGAGAAAAAGACAAATCACCTAGGTGGGAAGTGTTTCAGAAAATGAGCTACAATACTTGACCCAGTGTCAAGCTGGAGCCTGGCAGCATTTTTTTCTCACGTTAATGATACTAACCTTCAGTTATGATGTGAAAATGGAATATATTTCTTAATGGAGAACTGTTCTTCAGTATCACAAAAACTAGATCCTATGAAAGAGGATCAGTGACAGCAGGGAAATGATTTTTACCCTACTAGCCTTTGTCCAAAGAGTGAGCTATTAGGTGAACACCAGGGTTTTTAAGGTTTTAATTTCTCAAATGAGAATACAATAGACTTGGCATAAATATTTTAAGAAAAAACTTTCTTTTCTAAAATCACACACACAAAAAATTACTAGAAGGCAAAGCAAGTTGCCTCTGTAGTATATGAAATAAAATGTTTCCTTTTGAAGCTAAAATATCCAAGTATCAATAGTATGGTGGAGTAATAATTTTTTGTTAGTTAAATTGAGTATTTAAAAACTCTTGCCAAACATGGCAAGAACAGAGCAGATGGAGTTAAGATGATGCAAAAATTCTGCCTAAGATCTTGGATACATTAGCAAATAATCAAACATATTAGAAAAACCATGAAATATGTTCTGGTAAGAGATAGGAATGATTGCCAGTTTCTAGAGAATAAATAGGTTCTTTTCAGAAAAAAAAATGTATATTATAGAAAAATTATTATGCTATTTTCCATGGCATATTATAATTTTAAAAAATATTTAATTTACTATGATAAAACAGAATATATTAAAATGGAAAATAGAAAAATAATGGACCAATAAAAACAGAAAATAGAACATTTTAATCAATAGCAGTTTCATAAAGAAGTATTCCCAATATCTTGAATTTCAATAATATAACTTCCACATACAAAACTTCACAGTGCACTATAACTAATTTTAAAAACCTGTTTCCACAAGATAGTTTATAATTTTTATTACTGTATCTCCTGTACATATTAATATAAGTGCTTTCTGCTCATTAATGAAGATAACATACTTTTAAGTAATGATTTCTGTGTATATTTTTATTCTGTTTTCTGGTAAACTTTAATTTGATGCTTTGCTTCACTGTTAGTTTTTTTTTAAGCTGGTGACATGTCATCAATTATTTCTCATTTTGTTTTTCAAACAAATAATGCAGGTATTTCCCAGTCCACAAAAATGATTCTTAGGACACATAACAAAATATGTTTCTTTCATGACATTTTTTTCAGAGTAACATGAAAAAATGAACATTCCTGTAAACATTAATAACAAAATTTTCTCACATACAATATGTAATATATGAAAAATTACTGTATTTATCATTGAAGTGTTTGAAAAACATACTGAATTTTCCTATAGACCATGCCAAAGTGTTATGAATGCAATCCTTCCCTGATTAACACATTAAAATTTCATATTATAAATTGTCATAAACAGCTTAAGAATCTGCTGGCATCATTGCAAAAAAAATAGCAACCTTACTTAATAAACACATTACTTGAAGAATTCAACACTCTTGGCTTTTAGAAGATTTGAAAAGCAGCCCTAAGAACAGATTTGAAACAGGAAGCAGGAGTAGAGGGTACTTGCTTTTTCCAAATTTTCAAAATGTTTGCAAAATGGCATTAACAACTTTCAAGTGAGGTTTTTGGATCAAGTTTTTCATTGGAAAAAGGCTTGCAGTTTGAAGAAAATCAAAGTTATCCCATGAAATCAGTAATTTTTATTATTTCAAAATCTGGAAGTGTGAGGTATTTGGACTCTGAAATCCTTTTAAGTCATTTTGTCTTTCCTCTATTGAATATGAATTTACATAGAAAATTTTAATTCTAGAAGACTTACTTTATTTGCTATTATCTGATATTTCTGAGTCATTTCCCTTAACAAACTATTAATGTTACTGTTTTAGCTAATCTACGTTTTTTATAATACCTACAACTTCTATCATAATCAGAATCATTATAATGAGAAATAATTGATCCTCTTATTTATAAGTAAGTACATCTTGAAAAAACAGAATTTCCTTGTTATAGTTGACCCTATCTCTGTCTTCATCTCCATCCCTCAAAATAAAGAAAAATGGTTAACATTTATATCTAGCAATCTAGTTATTTAACTGTCCAAAGGAATAGTCAAAGTGGAAAAAAAATAAGAGCACTGAAAATTTCAGGGAGTTAATAATTTTTTCATGACAAAAAATAAGGGTAAATAGTACAAATGACTTTGAAACTAATGGAGAATATTGGTGTTATTAGTTTTCCAGTAAGTAGAATACAGGGACTAAGATACTGTTCTTTAGAAAACAAAATAGATTTCCAAAATTTCTTGAACATTTTCCACAAACTGCTTTTAGCTGATAAGCAGTAGGCAAGCTATTCATCTTTCAGATGAGAACATGTTTAGCTTATTCTCAATAATAAATTATTGTAACTTTGAGGGGGAAGAAACATATACAAAGAGTAAATGAACTTTCAATTAGAATACTGACATAGAATGCTTATTAATGAAGTTCAAGTTTACAATGTCCCTTCAATAGAAATTTTATTCCCATGTGCAGACTAGAAAACATAGTGACTTTCTAAAGGGTTCCCTCATTAGCTTGGGGCTTCCTGACACTAATCTTTTCTAATAATACCTGATTTCTTTAAAGGGAATCTCCTCTCTTCCACTGAGTGTAGTCTCGATAAGAGAGTATTTTCTATTTCCCTTTAAACTTTTACATCAGAAACACAATGGGCAAAGTCCTCCTTCTCCACATCACTACAGACAAGCCCATAGCTGCCAAGTGACCAGTTGATAACAGAGTCGTTATTAGTAAGGACCACAGTAGGAGAAAGAAGAGGTGATGACAGAGGTGGAGACTAACCAGGCAAGGTAAACTCTTAGTTCTCAGGCATCATTTATTTATTTATTTTTTAATTTCAAGATTTCTCAAGTTTGAACTGCTTGATTCTGCCAGCTTCCTCAATTTTTCTCCCATTTCTTATAAAAAATTCCTTTTTTGTTTAAGTCATCTAGAATTGATTCCTGTCACTAGGAACACTAACTAATGACACCATCTAACTAATGATCTACATATTGAGAAGTTAATTTATCTTACAGGTCTTTCTTATTCTTTTAAGATTTATTTTTTTGAAAATGACTCATATCAAACCATTTTATGAGACTTATACTATCTGGCTGATAAATTCTATCATTTTTTTTTAATTTTTAAAGTTGCTATTCCAAGATACTAGTGATTAAGCATAATATTAATAATATTTCATTACATTTTGGACACTTTTTCTATTTTAAATACACTGACACATTATTTGCTTCATCTCATCTGATTATCATAAATGTCATCTTTTCAACAAACAAATATTACACCTATATTTTAGATGGCCTGCCATTCCTTGAGATAAGAAGATTTCTAAGTATAGACATTAATGTTCTAAACTCTGTATCTTGTATTATTTACCATACAATACATTGTCTCCCATCACTGTAGTTGGAACAACTAAAGAGCAAGAGGATGGAATATGTTATCATTCCATTAGTGGTTCTGATAAACAATTGCAACATATGTATGTGCATGGGAATTGTCCACACACCACTAGACTATATTCAGCACCCCACTGGGCTGTCTTACAATTCAGCTCAGTCTGACACTAACTACCTGGAGACAGCATCAGATTCCACTGGTAGAAGGCTCAGTCCCATCTCACAAAATCACCCTCCGACTTGAAGCCCACTTCTGATGTACCAGCTATAAACCTGAGGTTTCTACGATCCTCTCTTTGGGTTTGATTGATTTGGTAGAGCAGCTCACAGAATTCAGAGAACCCATATACTTGAAAGATTATTGGCTTATTACAAAAGATATTAAAGGACACAAATCAACAGCCAGATGAAGAGATAATTAGTGATTGATCCAATCTCCTGTTCCTCTCCTCTCCCCATAAATTAGAGGTGAGACTGAAAGTTAAAATCTTCTATTCTGGTTGGTTCCCTTGTAAACCAGCCCCCATACCAAAAGTTGCCTCATTAACATAAACTGAGTTATAGTGGAAAGGATATTACTGTGAATAGTAAAACACTCATTTCACCTTTATGACTCTGAATTTATGTCAGTAACTGAGAACTGAAGACCAAATATTATGACAGAAGATGCTCTCATTGCTCTTATCATTAAGAAAATTTCAAGGGTTTTGGGAGCCATGAGCCAGGAATCTTGGGTGAAGACCTAAAATATATGAGAAATATATCTTGGTTATCTGGATTGTCAAGTATCTTTCTCAAAAATTACAATACTGCGCTACAAGCAAAAATAATAAATAGAAAAAAATATAAAGATATTTCATGAAGCATAAGCTGGAATCAAGATTGCCAGGAGAAATATCAATAACCTCAGACATGCAGATGACACCACCCTTATGGCAGAAAGTGAAGAGGAACTAAAGAGCATCTTGATGAAGGTGAAAGAAGAGTGTGAAAAAGTTGGCTTAAAATTCAACATTCAAAAAAATAAGATCATGGCATCTAGTCCCATCACTTCAAGGCAAATAGATGAGGAAACAATGCAAACAGTGACAGACTTTATTTTCTTGGGTTCCAAAATCTCTGTGTATGATGACTGCAGCTATGAAACTAAAAGATGCTTGCTCCTTGGAAGAAAAGCTATAACAAACCTAAACAGAGTATTAAAAAGCAGAAACATCACTTTGCTGACAAAAGTCTGTATAATCAAAGCTATGATTTTTCCATTAGTCATGGAAGGATGTAAGAATTGGACCATAAAAAAGACTGAGTGTCAAGAAAATAATGCTTTTCAACTGTGGTGTTGAAGACTCTAGACATTCCCTTGGACAGCAAGGAGACCAAACCAGTCAATCCTAAAGGAAATCAATCCTGAATATTCATTGGAAGGACTGATGTTGAAGTTGAAGCTACAATACTTTGGCCACCTAATGGGAAGCGTCAACTCAGTGGAAAAGACTCTGATGCTGGGAAAGATTGAGGGTAGGAGGAAATGGTGGTGGGGGGCCAACAGAGAACGAGATGGTTGCATAGTATCACTGACTCAATGAACATGAGTTTGAGCAAGCTTCAGGAGATAGTGAAGGACAGAGATATCTGGCATGCAGCAGTTCATGGGGTCGTAAAATGTCAGACATGACTGAGCAACAGAACAACAACAAAAAACTGCTCCTAGGTCACTGGCTTAATAGTGTGTGGAACAGTGTCAAAATTAGTGGTAATGTCATAGATTTTACTGACACAGAAGAACTGACAATCTCTCTCACATTTTAAAGGATCTTACAGAAATTTCACTGGGATCGGGAAATATCCTGCTGCCAGAGACTTTTGCCTTTTACCCTTCCTCTAGATAAAGGTAGAAAATATTCTAAAAATTCTGGCTACATGAGTCTTGAGCTTTTTCCTTTTCTTAGTTGATCTCCAGGCTAAGGATCCTATTTTCTGTATCAAGGGAGTTGATACAGCTCCCTTGTATCAACACTAACTTCTAAGTGTTGATGGAGAGTGACAAGCACAAAAATGTATTTAGCTGAATTTATTAATTTTGATAACTCATATTTGTGTGCTCTCAAATATTATTTACATTAATTAAAACATTTAATACATAGACGCTATGTGTCGAGGAACTTCCTTTCTAAACAATTGCCAAAGTACATAAGGAGAAATGAAGGGTGTGACAATATATATGTGAACCAGCATTTTATTTGGATAAGAGGTTAATTATTCAGCTGCTATTTCTATTTGAATGAGCTTACACAGGAAAATGTGGGGATAAGTTGAACTTATGGTGATTAGAAGAGGGGCAGAGAGGGTCAGGAAGAGCACAGTGATCCATGGTGGTGAAGAGCTGACAGGTCCCAAAGGCTAATGGATCTGAAGCAGTTGATAACATTATGTATCCAGTACCATGCTCCTAAGACCTTGTAGACTGCATGAAAGGTGACTGCATTGCTGGATGAAATTCCACATGGAGCAACATACACTGCCTGTCCTAAGGGAGCATTTGAACTTTTGGTCAAAGGACAGGCGAGTGAATTCTGGAGGAAAAGAGTATTAAACCCATCAAAATATTTTTGCTCTGAAGAGGATACAGTCTAGTCATATTGTGCTGTGCCTAGTCATATTGTACATCTCATAATATTTATTCTGATGTGATTTGCTATTTGAGAATTGTTTTTCTCTTTGAAATATGGAAAATTTGGATCCTTCTTGACCAAATTCCTGTAAACAATGACAGACTTATTGGACCTTACATAAAAACATTCAAATATAACCAAATGTCGCTCTTAGGAAGATGAACTTACAACAGACAAAACTTCCATTATTTTGTTTGTTTTCCTGCCTAAGTTGTGCATGCCCAAGAACCTCACACAACCTCTATTCTCTTTTCAAGGCTGAACTTAACCTCCTCACCATATGCTTGCTTGCTGTTGTTAAAAAATGAGCAAAGAAAATTCAACTAAATAAATGAAAAGTTCTAATTGGCTTTATTCAGCAATTCATAAATTATGAAGCACCCCACCTATCAAATAAAGAGAGCTCCAAAGAGTTGCAGGAAAGGAGAGATTTTTAAAGGTGGAAATAGGGCAGAGGAAAATTTGTTAGAGAAAAGTGGATTTTTTTAATGCTAACTCACCTTCCTCAAGGGGACAAAGGAGGTGTTAAGGGAAGATTACCTCACTAACGCTGAGCAGGTAATTCCAGCTTGACTGGTTAAAGGTTAGTTACATGCCTGGAAGAAGCTGAAACTGTAGCTAAGTTAGATATTAAGCCTTGCTTTGTTGATGTGGGGCTTTGCGTAACTGACTCCATTTGGAGGTTGGTTTCTCTTTTTTTACCACTGTCTTTATGATGTTCACAGAGCAGGCCGCGGAAGGAGGCAGATGAATGGTCAGACAGTAACCATATCACATCGCAGACAGTAACCATATCACATCGCAGACAGTAGTGCAGGGGTAACATAAAGCAGTTCCGCAGAGCTGTCTAAGTTTTTGACCTGGATGTCTTCTTAATTACACCGTGGGATCGATCCTACGCTTTTACTCTATGGTGGGCTCTAGTGCCAGGAAACAACTTATTTCATTTCTTTCCTGTTCTTAACATCAGTTTATATAAGTAGCACAGGCAAACAATTGAAAAACACTAGAATGGCTACCCACTCCAGTGTTCTTGCCTGGAGAACTTCACGGACAGAGGATGCTGGTGGGCTTACAGCGCACAGCGTTGCCGAAAATCAGACATGACTGAGTGACTAACACTTTCACTTTTTTCATATTGTTATAGATTACATTTTGAGCATTTGCTATTTATGCCTTCATACCTATGTGGCATCTACAGGGAATTAAGGGACAATACCCTTGGAGTGTTTCTTTATTACCATAAGATCAGCTTATATGTCCAATATTGATTAATCATTAGAATTGTAGAATATTTTCTGGCATGAGACAACGTACTAAGACAAGTGATGCTGGTTTACGACACTCTTGATGCTACTTCATAGGTGTTAATACAGGCCTCATCTCTTATACTTTGATCAAAGAATGCACATATCAGATTTCATACTTGCAGCATGAATAAATTGTTAAGGGATATTCTGTTGATTTATGACACCGTTTAATGGTATTTTCAACAATGGACGAAGAGATCACTAAGTAAGTCTGTGGTTTAGCCACTCACTGACCTAGTGAAATTGTGAAGGAGATGAGCAGAAGCTAGATCATGGCTGAGAGATCTAAATCTTTGATTATTAACCAAGCTTATGTTCCAAATCCCAATAGAGAGGTCTCAGTTATAAATACGGTTTTTATCCTAACCCCCAAATCTTGAATGACAGACTTCTCCTTCATCCTTAACTGAAACCAAATAGCAAGATATTGCCATCTTGCAACCAGTTCCAGGATAAAGGAGATCATAGGAGATAATAGAGAAAATAAGTTCACATGAAAGATAATGCAAAATTATGTCTGATTATTATTGCCTTCAAAAAGTACACCATGAGTAACTTAGGGAACTTCACATGTAAATGGTGAGAGAATGAAGGGCAGAGGAAAAACATCTTGAAAATGACCATCCTTAAAAAAGTATAGTCACATCAAGGTGAAAGAATGAGGTCAATCTTATTAGTGATTTTTCCTTCAAGAATTCAGTCAATTAAGCAGGTCTGCATTAGAGTTTTATTTATTGAGCTAGCATTGATTTTTAAATCTAATAATTCTAGCCTTAAATTCTTTTTATGTTAGTTTTTTTAAGTTGTTTTTTTTATTGAAGGGCAGTATTAATGAGAAAAAGCATACAGATTATAAGCATGTTGTCTGTTTTATTTTTTATAAATTTGCTATGTTCACATAACAACTAACAAGACTAAGAACACAGAATATTAAATAGACATCAGGAGCCTCCCTTATGCTGCTCTACTGTTAAAATACCTCCTATGATAGCCAAATACTCTTCTGACTTCTGGTCATAAACTGCTTGCCTATTATTGATCTTTATGCATTGACTTGCATATTCACTGTTTTTGGCTTATCTTTCACTACCCAACAGTATGTGATATTCTTGAGTGTTACTGCTAAAATAGTTTATTAATTTCCTTTGCAGTAAATGAAATGCTACTTTGTAAACATACCATAATTGCTTTGTTTATTTTACATTTAATGGACAGCTGAGTAAAACATAATTTGGAATGATTACCAATACCACTGTTATAAACAAAAATTTATGTCTTTGGAGGCTTGAGTATATTCATTCTTATCATCTAAATACAGAGAAGAATTCATGGGCTGAGATCACACACCCATTTAGTTTTTCAAAGTGTCTGAGGTAATTTGTACACCCACCATCAGGGAATGAAAGTTTCGGTTGCTATACTTTAACATTGATTATTCTTCCTATTTTTTTATGGTAATCTTTTTGTTGAGTAAGTATTCATAACTTGCAGTTTTAGTATTAATAAAGCTTTGCCAAAGCCAAAATCATTTTTAAAATATCCTGTATTAACTTCTTGATGATTTATTGTTTTGCATTTGAACTTTAGCTTCTTAAACTATGTGTAATTGATATTTGCATATTTGGAGAAGAGTCACAAATATTTTTTCCCACGTTGATATCAAACTTCAACAGTCACCCTTTGTCAGTATATTGTAGTGCTGCATATCAAAAACTTGGTAACAAATATATATAGCATTTCTTTTTCTGGGCTCTATTTTGTTGCAGTTTTATCTATTTCTTCCTCGTTACCCTGTTACTTGTATAATTGTTGTTATGATAAATCCAGATAAGTGATAGAGCACATTCTCTAAATTTGATACTCTCTCTCAAGATACTCTTGTCTGTTCTTGAGCATTACAATTCCATATAAATTAAGAATTCTTTTGCAAAACAATGCTCAGATACTAATCAGTTGTGCAGTGAATATATTTATATATATATATACATGAATTTAAGGGGATTTAACATTTTTATTATATTGTGAATATCAATAAATAAAGGTTTCAAAATTCTTTGTTACATTAACTCCTAGATATTTAACGCATATTATTTATTAAATATTCTGTTTGTTGCTAGTACATAGTAATAAAATTGACATTCATTCTATTAGTTTTGTATGCAGTAGAATTCTCAATTTCAGCTATTTTTCTAACAGTTTATCTGTATGCTATTTTGATTTTCTGCTTAAACAATGATATTGTATCAAAATAATATTTTTTGAAAACTTTCTTCCTATTTAATCCCTGTGCTATTTATTATGCTTTCCTTAATGAATCAGCAAGGCCCTGCTAGTACTATGATGACTAATGTTATTAACAGTGGTCATTCACATTCCTAAGCTAAGGGAGAAAATTATCCTTACTTCACTATTAAAGAGTGATATTTGCATAGTTTTAGATATGACTTATCAAGTTAAAGAAATTCTAACTTTTCTATAACATCAATTAATTAAGCCAATATATTCTTCAAATAAATCTAAGATGTTATGATATCTTATCTTTCCAATGTACTCCTATGTCTTCTTTGCTAATATTTTATTTAGGTTTTTTGAATCTTAGTTCATAGTTTTTGTATCTTTGTTGCATCTTTAGTTTGCTAAGGATGAGTCTTCTCTTTATCAGATTTGGAATCAAGTTGATGACTATCTCATAACTTACATGCATTATTTTATTTTTTTATATATTCTAGAAAAATTACTTAAGAATATTATTTATTTTATTTTGGTGAAAACTATCAGGAGTTTGCCTTTTGGGAACTTCAGAAAGTGAAGAAGAACTGAAGAGCCTCTTGGTGAAAGTGAGAGAGGAGAGTGAAAAAGCAGGCGTATAACTTAACATTCATCCTTGGATGCCAATCAAGGTCCTGGGCTATGTACAGAGGAAAAATCAAGAGCAAGCTAAAGTAAAGTAAGACAGCTTAGAGAGATACATATTCCATCAGCAGAATGTGGACATCTCAGAAGGTGAGAGCTGCCCCTAAGTTATTGGTTTATTAGTTTTATGGGCTGGGTTATTTCATATGTGCACCTCATGAGAAATGCCAGGCTGGATGAGTAACATGCGGCCAGAGAAACATCAATAACCTCAGGTGTGTGGACGAAACCACTCTAATACCACAAAGAGAAGAGGAGCTAAAGAGTCTCTTGATGAAGGTGGAGGAGAATGGAAGAGACAGCTTAAGACTAAATAACAAAAATAATAATGATATCATGGCATCTGGCCCCATTATTGCATGACGAATAGAAGGAGAAATGGTGGAAGTAGTGACAGATTTCCTCTTTTGGGGCTTCAAAATCACTGCAGAAGGTGACTGTAGCCGTGAAATCAGAAGACGTTTGCTTCTTGGCAGGAAAGTGAAGACAAACCTAGACAGTGTTTTGAAAAGCAGAGACATTACTCTGCCAACAAAGGTCCACAGAATGAAGATGATGGTCCTCCCAGTGGTCATATTAGGTTGTGAGAACTGGACCATAAAGAAGACAGAATCGTGGTGCTGGAGAAAACTCCTGAAAGTCCCTTGGGCAGCAAGGAGATCAAACCAGTCAATCTCAAGGGAGATCAACTCTGAATATTCACTGGAAGGACAGATGCTGAAGCTGAAGCTCCAGTATTTAAGTCATCTGATGCAGACAAATGACTCATTGAAAAAGTTCCTGATGCAAGGAAAGATCAAGGGCAGAAGAAGAGAGCATCAGAGGATGAGATGGCTGGGCGGACATCACTGATGCAATGCACATGAAATTGGGCAAACTCTGGGAGATGGTGATGGACAGGGAGGCCTGGAGTGCTGCAGTCCATGGGGTCACAAAAAGTTGGACACAACTGGATGACTGAACAACAATGATATTTTCACATGTTAATGAGTTGGACAGATATTCTTGTTAAGGGGAAAGGATTTCTAGGAGCTGAGCCATTGCCTGCTTTTTGGCCTTTTATGTTCAGCACTGGAATTTTCATTGCATGAGGGGGAGTGTATTATTTAATATTCTAATGAAGGCATAATGAGCTAAGTGTCAGTGACTAGACCATGTTGGATACTCTCTTGATTTCAGCTGGTTCCAGCCAGTTTTCTCCTATATTTTTTCTCAAACAGCTGTGTCCCTCTGTATATTCTTTTAACAGTGTGCCTTGTTTCCTTTCTTCCTGTCTCAAATGAACATAGGACTAGTCAGACTTTATATCTCTTCTTGAGTCTGTTTTGGTAAGCAATTATTGTAAGAAATGTGTCCATTTTCTTTAATTTTTCAATATTATTAGGCAAAGAATTGTTAAGCCTATTCTATTGTGAGTTTAGTACCTATAGTCTTCAGAGTGGTGTCCCAGATTTATCAAACCAACTTTTGTTTCTGTGATTTAGTGTAATATTTTTGATTTTTATTTCATTAGCTTTCTTTAACAAATTTAGTAAAAAGGCTATCAACATTGAATACCCCCAAAACAATATTATAGTTTGTAAGAAATGGTTAAGATTAATACCAATCTTAAGGATATATGCAGGGATAGTGGACTCATCATAACTTGGTTTGATTTATCTCCTGTTCCTGCAGAACCAGATGGTTTCTAGAGACAGAATATAGACCACCTCAAGCTCATCCTACACTAGCTCCAGTCCCAAACATTGTGACAGGTATGGTATGTTTCCTAGAGCAATTTAGTAAGGTCCCATATCCAAAGCATGCAGCTGTTTATTCAATGGAAGCAGTCTTTTCTGTCATAGTCAGAAAACTGTTAAAATAAGTTTTTATTCCCAAAGAAAGGACAATAATATATAGTTGTAGTTGGTCCAGGGCTGTGTAATTTCTCTCATCTTTCACTACACAGACTAAAGACATCTGGGCTACCTTGACAATTTTAGATTGAACATTATATTAATTCATTATGTCAATTATATTCATTGGACTGAATGAGAAAGAAGAGATTGATAGTCCAGAGAACTTGATAAAACCCAAGCATTCTAAGGGTAAGAAATAATTCAAGGGTGTGTCACATCCATATAGATTTAACTGTCTGGTGGTCTTGGGGCTGCCACACTGTCTCCTTTAAATTAAGAGATAATTATTAAATCTTGTAGTTCCTAAACCAAAGAACAAAACAACATTAGGTGTGCCCCTTCAGGTTTTAGAATCAATATTTTCCATCTGCCCAACATGCTAGCTGACATAAAAATCTGCGAGCTTCGAATGAGCCCCAGAGCAGAAAAAATATTTTGCTTCAGGCTCAAAGTATGTTATAAGCCATTTTGAAAGAAAGTCAAAGTGTTAGTCACCACTCAGTCATATTCGACCCCTTGTGAGCCCATGGACTGTAGCTTGCTAGACCCCTCTGTCCATGGAATTCTCCGGGAAAGAATAATGCAGTGGGTAGTTATTCTCTTCTCCAGGGGATCTTCCCCAACCCAAGAAACAAACCTGGGTCTCCTGTATTGCAGGAGATTCTTTATTATCTAAGCCACCAGGAAAGCCCCTATAAGCCACTTTACCACTTATAAAAATTAATAAACCGAAACCTTATTTAGATAGAGTTGGGAGACCATAACAGGGAGCTCTCACACCCTGCCAATATAGCAGAACCCAACAGGAGAAATTCCTCTTCTTTCCTGACAAGAATTCAGCCAATAAAAAGCCGTATACTTCTAATTTATCATGTGTGCTCAGTCACTAAGTTGTGTCACAGTTTTTGCAACCCCAATGGACTGTAGGCCACCAGGCTTCTCTCTTCATGGAAATTTCCAGGCAAGAATACTGGAGTGGGTTGCCATTTCCTTCTCCAGGGTTATTACTCTTGCTCTCTCAGTTTCCCTTTCCTCTTTATAAAAGTATTCTCCTTCCCTTGCCATGGGGTAATTTTCACATAGCTGGTTGTGTTTGCAGACTCCAAATTGCAATTCTCTGCTGACACTCCCAAAACCTCTCCTTGCTGGAGGAATATATGGCAGTTTGTGCACTTCATGCCAATACACTTGAGCCATACAATTTGGCAGACCCAATGATTTCTGAAGTATCAGTGGTGAGAAATGATGCTGTGTAGAACTTTTGACAAACTAGTGGGAGAACCACAATTCATGGCTTCTGAACAAAGTTACTAGTGGGAGAATTACCCTGAAGCAAGGCTATGCCGTCTGTAGTGGAATGTCATACATTTTTTAGAAAAAGAAAACCATTTTCACTGTGTGTGTTTAGTCACTCCAACTAAACACATACAGTTTTTAAACACACACAGTGTGTTTAGTCATGTCCGACTCTGTGAACTCATGGACTGTAGCCTGCCAGTCACCTCTGTCTTTGGGATTCCCTGGGCTAGAATACTGGAGTGTGTTGGTATTCCTTCGTCCAGGGGATCTTCCTGATCCAGGGATTGAACCTAGGTCTCTTGCATTGCAGGCAGATTCTTTACAATCTGAGCCACCAGGGAAGCCTTATATTTCTGCTACTGGGCCTTGATTATCATGAATGTGGTACTATCAGATCCATAAAGCATAAGGTTGAGAAAGTCCATATACAGTCCACTGTGTGATGGAAGTTTTCTATGTAAGATTAAGACCTAGTTTGGTCAGGAGATATAAGCAAGGTGCATAAATAGCCTGGACCCACTATTATATCATTCCCCTTCCATCTGTTCAGGCCTTTGACCAGATGAAAAGGACCCATAGCCAGAATAAAGATTATTATTCTCTATCTTGGTTTATAGACAGGTCAACTCAAAATTTAGGTTTAGAACAATCATGTATACTTATTTCATTATAGTTTCACTAGAAGTGCACTTTTAGAAAATTATGATGAAAAGTCCTCTAAGTCATCAAAATCTCAAGTGGTACACTAACATTTACCCATTTTATTTTTATTTTTTGGAAAAAATAAGTGACCCAAAATTACAATATATACAGATTCAAAGGCAGTGGAAAAATGACTTGGCAAGCTGATCAAGAACCCAAAAGGGAAAAGACAAGAAACTCAGGATAAGGAGACCTGAAGTGAAGGTTTACGGGTGTACATGTGAAATTGGACAAGAACTGTGACAATTTTTACCCACCATAAGAGAGCATCCATTGTAGAAAGGGCACTAAACAACAGTGTACAGCAAATGACCCAGTCAGTTGGTGCCAGCCAGGTTTTATCTTGGTGCCCATGACTGGCAAGATGGGTACAGAAATGAAGTGGCCATAAATACATAAATGGAGGCCACGCACCGACTCCAAACCACGAATTGACCTAGCTGCTATCTTTTCAGACTGTTAGGCTTGGGGAATCACATCAAGTTTTTGATATGAGATGCTTTCTTGAAAAAAAAAAAAAAGCCAAACATTTACTTGATGGTAAGCTGCTGCTTTGGGTCTCTTGCATCTGGGAAAGACCAGAAGTTTCTTCTCAGAAGGATAGATACATATTCCACATATGGATTTCCCTGTCCTGACTCCAGGCCCTGTCCTCAGTTAGCAGCATTATCCTGGGTCTTACTGAGTGTTTGATCTACAAGCATGAAATTCCACATAACACCACATTGGATCCACTTCTAAATTAATAGCCATGAAGTATAGGCTCATGAACTTAGAATCCACTGGTTATGCATCACTGGTTTATCATGCTGGCTGGATCCACTGGTTTATGCATCACTTGTTTATCATGCTGGCTTGAGACAAATTTGGGATAACTTGTTAAAGGCACAATTGAAGTGCCAAATGGACACAATACTCTGACAATGTGGTGCTATCCTACTGGATATATGCATTGAATCAAAGAATTTTCTGTGGCTTTATGTTCTCAGTAAGATGAATACATATGTCTGGGACAAAGAAGTGGAAAGAATGGTCATACCCAATGACCCAGTTTGGCCTCTGCAGTGTTTGTGGTCTTGGTCCAGGAGATCCAACAAGAATATCATTGAATTATAAACTATAGTTGCCAACTGCCAATATAATATTTTGGTTTCCTTGTTGTTTGTGGACTAGAAATCAATAAGTGAAGTTACTTTATTAACAGTGATATTAATCCTGAACACCAAGAGGAGGTAAGGGACCAAGGAGGAATATGTGTATAACAGAGATAATCCACTTGGTTGCTTCTTGGCAACTCCTTTCTCAGTTGTGTTACAGATGAGTGGATACGATCAATCCATACTGAAAAAGACATGCTGATCAAGAGGAGATCAGGCCTCTGCAAGATTCATGTTTGAGTTACATCCCATGCTAAGTTCTCAAGCAAAAAAACTAGAACGGATAGTGCAATAGGGATGAAGTTTGTTTCAACTAAGGGCTGCAGGTGAACTGAAGTAGTAGTGGCCGTGGATCTTTTAACTAAACTATTTCTAAATCTTCCTCCAAGATGACAGAATCACTGGAGGAGCTGCTCCTTCAGTGTTCATGAAGAACTAGATATAAACTGTGCGAAAGTTAAACTATGGAAAAAAAAAAAAAAAAAGCAGATGCATTTCTCATACCCTCCAAGGAGGAACTTGCTTCCCAGGCATGGGGAGAATCAGCAGTTAACACCTCCTAAAGATCAGCTTCATGTCTGCTTTACCTTCAAAAAATCATCAGACTTAAGGTTACACCCTCCCCACAGGAGCCCACATTCACTAAGAAATGCAAGAATAGAGATCCAACTTTTGGCTTGAGGTTGAATATTATTAACAATCATCTCTTACTCAAGAACTTCTTTCTGGGCTGACCAATGTTTTGCTCAGACTGTATTGCGTTTTTTACTATCTCCTCTTATATACTTTTTAAAAAATGTTTATTCAATCATTTATTTGGCTGTGTCAGGTCTTAGATGCCACATGCTGGATATTTAGCTGCAGTGTGTGAACCCTTAGTTGCAGCACATAGGATCTAATTTCCTGATCAGGTATCACATCCAGATAGTGCCCCTCCTCTGATATTTACTGCACTCATCACATTCCTTTCACAGTTATTGTTCTTTTTTAATGATCTTGCACCTCCAAATTTATTTTAGTGTCTATCTCTGAAAAACTCAAGATACGATGCTTTGGACTTATGGAATGACTGACATCTCTAAGCCTCTTCACTCAAAGAGTTTAAGGAACATGTTCAATACAAATGTGGCATTTGAAGCCAGGCTGTCTGGATCTAGAGTCTATACACCTGACTGTGGCCCCAAAGTTTATGTTTTTGGACATTTCATCATGATGCCTGTCATAACTATATTTATTTATTTATTTACTTATTTTTATTGTGTTGGTTTTGCCATACAATGACATGACACCACCATGGGTTTACATATCCTCCCCCTCCAGGACCCCCCTCCTTCCTCCCTCCCAATTCCCTCCCCTTGGGTCATCTCGGTGCACCAGCCCCGAGCATCAACCCTGGGCTGGCGATTGATTTCACATATGATAATTAACATGTTTCAATGCCATTCTCCCATATCATCCCACCCTTGCCCTCTTCCACAGAGTCCATGTGTCTGTTCTATATTTAGTCTCTGATTTTTTGAGAATTCCTTTATCTTTGAAATATATTTATCACCCCATTTCTTTTCTGTACTGCCTCCTGATTTTCCTTTAAAAATACTTAGGTTTAACTATAAGAATTATACTCTAATAACTATTATACTTCCTTCCTCCAAAATTATTTGGCTTTTCTCAATTTCCTCACAGTATTTGGTTAGTTACAATTCCAACCTTCTATCCAGTGTCCAAAAGCCTGAAATATATAGCATTGTGTTTCTTATCTATCTCCTTCCTTTCCATATTTCAAGCCTCATGATTTTCTTTTACCTGACCTCCAGTTTCCATGTAAATCCTCTGTTAAAGCATTTCAAACTGTTTTGAATCTATATTAATCAGTACTCATTTTGACAAATCATTTTTAGTCTTGGTAGTTAATTCCTTGTTTGAGGAGTATATGTTGTTTTCTTTTTTCAAAATAGCATTTATATTGCATCATCAAATTTATATTATTTTTTTTATTTGTTGAGCATTACAGAAGATACTATATTGTGAGTACCAATGTGAGCTGAAAGTACAAACCTTATCAAAAAAATTTACTATAAGCAATTGACATGAAAAGAGTTGTTTTCAAGACTGGATACTGTGGAAGAGTTACTAAAAATGATTACATTAAAATATCAAATTTCTAAATATTTATGAGGATAAAAGAAAAATGTGTGAGCTATTGAAAGGATAATATCACTCTAAGAGTAGGAGAACATGATAAGAGAAGGTTCAATGTTGTGCTGAGGCAAATTTTAAGCAAAGTGGTAAATAGATAATAATAGTAGTAAGGATAGAAGAAGCCCTTTTTGGAGATATGTAGTTAGTAGCTCTGGGTCTAAAGACGGTTCAAATGAAAAGTATAGAGTTATATACTTTTTGTTACTAGTAGGATAAACAGACACAGAATGACTTATCTAGTTTTAGAAGACTTCAAAAAGTGATCTAATAAAGCAAGTTCCATTTAAACTCCATGAGAAATGTATTGTCCTAATTTTCAGTTCTGTTTTAGTGAGAAATAAAGAAATGCTCAATCCACTAAAAAAAAAAAAAACCTTTTTCTTCTATTGTGAATCTGTTTCAGAAAATTGTATCTAACCTCTAATTCATCTGTATTGTAATCCCATAGCTTTCATTCTCAGTCTAGGATTTAAAGGTAAAACATCACAGGATGTACCGCAACAATAATATAATCAAGCAAGCACAATTATAAAGCAACAGCACTCATTGTCCAGGCAATTGATGAAATGAATGTATGGGGTCTGATATGACAATATAGCCTTCTAGTTAAGAGATCCACAAATCCTAAAGGTAAATTATACCTGCCTCAGATTATACCAAATTTCATAATGTGATAGTACAAATATTCAGAGAGTAGTTATATTTGGGGATTCAGATTACCCAAATTAATATTCTGCCTTTTACTTAATTATGAAAGCTTGAATAATATGTATTAATTCTTAAATTCTAAATGCTTTTGAGTACAGAATATGAAGATGATTATACCTGATATAGAGGAACAGAGTAATTGTTATAAAATACAAAATAGCTAATGGAAATAATTTTGTTGTTAATGATGTTATGTGCCCAAATTCTCCTTCGGGAGCTAAAGATTTATGCTCCTAGCTAACTTTTATCCAACTGATTTAGTTGGACACATAGGTCAACAAAAATTCCTGAAAGTTATTTTCTATACTGTGTTTCTGTTAACAAATCATTTGCTTCTTTTGACCAAAACCTTATAAAGAATATTTGCTACTCTACCCCTTGAAAACTGTGAAAAATTAATGTCATGATGTCACAGACTTCATAAAGGAGACACACTGAAGTTATTTTACTACTAGCATAAAAATGTGTACTAGAGAGGAATCATGGAGGAAAAAGAGAAAATGACTCGATAAAAACACTAAACTGTAATTAAGTAGGTCAGAAGTTGATTAGTGCAAATTTATTTGGTGTTAATTTGAACCAATTCTTATTTTATATGTTTCACTAAGTATTACCCTATATGTGCTGCCTTTTGGGCAATGTCATAACTGTAGCATGACAACATACTCTTAGTCTTTAACTTAGAAAACAACTGTAGCATGACAACATACTCCTAGTCTTTAACTTAGAAAAATAAGTGAGCAAAAGAAGACATCAAGTCAAAATGGTATTATGGGATGCATTTGAATGAACGTATTTGATTCATATGTACTACCTTCCAACGTAAGGTTGGTAAATATACAGTATTTTCCACAATGACAGATATTACCAATCAATCATGATATATTTTTCTCACTGAAATAAAGGGTAGTTCCTTAATCCTTTACAATAAAGTAATTGTAGGCAATAATTTGGTGCTTGCCTATAGATAAAAAAAATTACTTGTTATGCATCTATTTACTGTTGTCTTTTGTTTTATTTTTATTTTATCAGAGTGAGTTTATAGTAAATGACTTGCTCAGATTGCATATGTGTAATTAGAAAATATTTGGAGTAACCAATATATTTGCTGAATAAAATATGTGTAACTTGTGAAAAACAGGAGAAACTTAGAGTTGGTCACTTTGCCTTCTTCCAAGGTCCTCTTGAATGCTATATACCCCTGAATTACTTTAATATTCAGGAACCTAGATGCTTAGTGAATGCAGATAAAGTAAGTTCCCTATGTATCCTATGATTATTTCTACATCTTCTTATCCTGTACTCACACTATCCCACCATCTTTTCCAGTTTGTTGATGAGTATTTGCCTTTGCATATAATTTTTTTGCATAAGCTGGTCTTCAAATTCAGCATATCAATACAATATCTGAAGGTAATAAAAAGTTTCTTTGAGGAGAGCATGCTCCTAGGGTGATAAATCCTGTCTAGATATCATTTATGTACAAAAGCAATGAGTGGCTTCCTTGATGGCTCCACAGTAAAGAATTCACCTGCCAATGCAGAAGCCGCAGGAAATGTGGATTGAATCCCTGTATGGGGAAGATCCCCTTCTGGAGGAAATGGCAACTCACTCCAGTATTCTTGCCTGAGAAATCGCATGGACAGAGGAGCCTGGCAGGCTGTAGTCCAAAGGGTCACAAAGTATCAGACAACACTGAGTGACTGAACACACACAAAAGCAGAAGACAGATGTTTTCCGGTTTCAGTTACATTGAGCCATTTTTCAAATAATAAGATAATCATATAAACATACAATGAACTTATCAATATTAAAAATAAATAAATTCTAAAGTATCGACACAGCAGTAATAGTGTGAATGATATTCTTCCATCCATCCACCCATATATCCATTCATCCATCCATCCATGGATGAGGAACTAAAAGTCGTATGAAAACAAGGGTAAACAATTACAGAAGATAAACCATGATTGAGTGGTGGGAAACTGAAAAAAAATATATTTTCTGTATTTCATAACATCCCTAAATATTGCTTTGTGTAGAACAAATATGTTTAAGTCATAGGAACTTGAGTTGCTTTTCCTCTGTTTCACAGCGAAACGTTAGGAATCAATATAGTTAGCTGTGATGAAATGCTTATATTTCAGCAAAAATTTCAATTACCTTTCAGTTTATTGGTACTTATTTGCTTACACTAAAATATTAAATTGAGTAATTTTTGCCAATATCAGAACAGTTAAAATAGAAATTATCATAATTTTTAAAAGTTAAATTACTTCAAATTATAAAATTAAGATAATATTTCAAAAATTAACTATGTATCCATTTATTTTCCCTTCTTTCCCTTTCTTATGCTTTTTTCCACTTAAAAATTTATCTGTTTATTTATATAAATAAATTATTATTATATATTAATAAAGGTGATTTCTTAATCGCAGGATTTTTGGTGCTGCATAATATTTTTTTCTTTCTTAATGTTTCAGAAACCTACTTTTCATGAGCATACTTGAAATTATTTGGTGGAACAATTATAAATTCAAATAAAAGTTGACAAAAAGAAGCGATGCTTAAGGGCTACAGTGTAAGAAGGTGTTGTGCTTTATTTGGACTTTCAGTTTTGATTCGATTTTTACATGCAAAAATTCTGAGAATGCACTTTAATAAAAATAAATAAAATGAAAAAAAAAGAATTACTTAAAAATAAAGATCAACTCTGGTGTGATATGGGAATACAATGAAGAAACTAGAAGTAGAATGTGTTACAGAAGTTCAAGACAAAAATATAAGGACATAATTTCATTTATTATTTGTTCATTCATCCATTCATGCATTTTTCTATTAACTTTTGACAGAATATGTATTTAGTGTCTTTTGCGATCAAGTATTATTCTCGTACTTTGGTGTTAATCAGTGAACAAACAGATAAAAATTCTTGCTGTGTCAAATTTTTTGCATTCTGGGGATGGTGGAAATCCTTATTGTTGGAAGTGGGTGGCAGAATGGGTCTCAGCTGTGATAGTGATGTTCAGTTCCATTCAGTTCAGTCACTCAGTCATGTTCTACTCTTTGCGACCCCATGGACTGCAGCAGGCCAGGCTTCCCTGTCCATCACCAACTCCCATAGCCTACACAAACTCATGTCCATCACATTAGTGATGTCATCCAAGAAAATGATGTTAGCACTGGGGAAACATGAAAATACAGAAAAGACAAATCAGATAGATAAGCAGCATTACATGTCAATTAGATGAATATTTAGGAAAATTATTACTCCTAGTCAGGGTGTCTGATAGACTCATGCTATCGTTTATATATGAATTATCATGAATTCCACCTGATTTTAATAATGCTCCATTCTTGATCTTGTCTTTACTTATTTACTACAGAGCTCAATAGGATTTAAGATATATTAAGGAAATATGTACAGTAAAATAGAATAAATCCCTATACACTTTGTTTCCAAATTCTCTAGAGATTGAGCTTTTTTCCTAATAAACGTAATCCCCTTATCAAGATTACATAACTATTCTTAAAATGGAAAGCCTCTAGAAAATTGTCTTTCTTGGATCATTCAATAATTATTTTGAGGTTTATGTGCTTCTATAATTCTTACTTCATTGGAGTTTAAGGATTGATGAGCTCAGAATCTGTTAAGGATTCAAGAGCTTTTCAAGGAAGTGATCTACATAAATACACAGTTTTACATTACGCTATTTTCCTTTTTTACTGACATGCTCAGTCAGGTAGGGCTCATTCAGAGAGCAGCTTATGTGGCATTTGCCCCATAAGCTGCTGACAGTGCTCCCTAATGTCTGTAAGGCTCAGCTCCTTGGAGGCGACACCTGCTGCACTCACCACCTCCTCACGTGACGTGCCAGTCATCTCAGAATCTCTACATGGCCATAGTTCTTCTTAGGTCCGTGGGGGACAACTGAAGTACGTCACTTCTGACAGCTGTTACTCTCACTGTATAAACAGTGTTGATGACAAAGTTTTTGTAATTTTTGTTTCACTGACTCCATTTACAACTTAAAGTAGAGTTAATTTCTGTTTACACAAGAAACATAAATTTGCAAATGAATGGCAAATTACAATACTTTTCTAATTAACTAAAAGAAAATTGAAAACAAAAATTATCCTTAATTACCAGCAAATTTCAGGGAAAAAAAACTGTGAATTCCTTAATTTACTTGACTAACATAATTATTTTCATATTTTCTGCTGTTTTCTTTTCCATATGACTTTGAGTAACCTATGTTAAAAAAAATTAAACTATTATTTATGTATTTCTTTTTTCATTGTTATTGACTGAAATTATATGGAGTTTGTACCAATGTCCTCTAACAATAATAAAGAGCAGTGTTATTTAACTAAAACTTTGACACAAACATCTGTTTTATTTAGAACAATATGTCCATGCTACATGCTATATTTGTATTTTGACATCTAGGGTGCAGACTCCTAACTGGAGAGGATATGATGAAGAGTCTAAAGAAGAAATCAAGTGTGCTGAAACTGTGTGCTGGAGGAGAGAGAGGGGGATGTGAAGCTCAATCAGTAGATAGATAGGTGGGTAGGTAGATAATTCATTTTGGGTGGAAGGCTTGTGGTTTTCTCCATATTACTCAATTTGTTTTAGCCTTTTCAGAGTATTACTCGGGCTATGGCTTGAACCATTACCTATGCTATGGAATCATTTATAGTCTTGATGTGGCATCTTAACCAACTCTGGTTTAGAGATGGTTATCTGATGCACATGCCAGTGACCAAGATGGATTTTGCTTCATTCAGCTTCAGTAAAATTTAGACAGATTTCTTCCTGACTATAGGCCCTTGACTTCCTTTTTGTTTTATTTTACAAAAACTTTAATTGTAAATTCCTATTCTGCTCATTTGAGATGTAAATGTTCTCCCAGCTTCTCATCAGTTTTACAAATCACTTTCTCAAGCATCTATGAATCATCTCTTTGAAATACAATCATCAGGAAAGATGGAGTCCATATCATCTAGGCTCAGTAAAAGGATAGGAGCCTAACTTCAGCAAGCTCCAATTAGCAAACGCAAGTGGCCTCATTACAGACATTAACCTGTCTCCTACATTTATTTTTAATTGGAGGATAATTGCTATACAGTGTTGTGGTGGTCTCTGCCATGCATCTATATGAATCAGTTATAATTATATATGTATATGTGTCAGACAGCAGCTTCCTTTTAGTCATCTATTTTTTTTTATTAAACATTTTTTTTATTAGTTTTGCCAAACAATGACATGATATCACCATGGGTTTACATATGCTCCCCCTCCAGAACCCCCTCCCTCCTCCCTCCCCCCGGGAAATCTCGTTGCACCAGTCCCAAGCATTAATCCTGGGCCGGCTATTGCTTAGACATATGATAATTAACATGTTTCAATGCCATTCTCCCATATCATCCCACTCTTTCCCTCATCCACAGAGGGCCTGAGTCTATTCTATACATCTGCGTTCCTTTTGCTGTCTCGCATGCTGGGTTCTCGTTACCGTCTTTCTAAATTCCATATATATTCATTAATATACTGTATTGTTGTTTTTGCTTCTGGCTTACTTCACTCTGGATAATGGGATCCAGTTTCGTCCATCTGAGTAGAACTGATTCAAATGAATTTTTCCTTAATGCTGAGTAATATTCCATTGTGTATATGTACCACAGCTTTCTTATATATTCATCAGTTGATGGGCATCTAGGTTGGTTCCATGTCCAGGCTATTATAAACAATGCAGCGATGAACATTGGGGTACACGTGGCTCTTTCAATTCTGGTTTCCTCGGTATATATGCCCAACAGTGGGATTGCTGGGTCATATGGCAGGACTATTTGCAGTTTTTTAAGGAACCTCCACACTGTTTTCCATAGATGCTGTACTAGTTTGCAATCCCACCAACAGTGTAAGAGAGTTCCCTTTTCTCCACATCCTCTCCAGCATTTATTACTTGTGGATTTTTGGATTGCAGCCATTCTGAGTGGTGTAAAGTGATATCTCATTGTGGTTTTGATTTGCATTTCTCTGATAATAAGTGATGTTGAGCATCTTTTCATGTGTTTGTTAGCCATTTTTATGTCTTCTTTGGAGAAACGTCTGTTCAATTCTTTGGCCCACTTTTTGATTGGGTTGTTTATTTTCCTAGAATGGAGCTGCAGGAGTTGCTTGTATATTTTTGAGATTAATTGTTTGTCCGTTGCTTCATTGGCTATTATTTTCTCCCATTCTGAAGGCTGTCTTTTCATCTTGCTTATAGTTTCCTTTGCAGTGCAGAAGCTTTTAATTTTAATTAGGTCCCATTTGTTTATTCGTGTTTTTATTTCCAATATTCTGGGAGGTGGGTCATGTAGGATCCTGCTTTGGTTGATGTCAGAGAGTGTTTTCCCAATGTTATCCTCTAGGAGTTTTATAGTTTCTGCTCTTATGCTTAGATCTTTGATCCATTTTGAATTTATCTTTGTGTATGGTGTTAGAAAGTGTTCTAGTTTCATTCTTTTACAAGTGGCTATCCAGTTTTCCCAACACCACTTGTTAAAGAGGTTGTCTTTTCTCCATTGTATATTCTTGCCTCCTTTGTCAAAGATAAGGTGTCCATAGATGCGTGGATTTATCTCTGGGCTATCTATTTTGTTCCATTGATCTATATTTCTGTCTTTGTGCCAGTACCATACTGTCTTAATGACTGTGGATTGGTAGTATAGCTTAAAGTCAGGTAGGTTGATTCCTCCAGTTCCATTCTTCTTTCTCAAGATTGCTTTGGCTATACGAGGTTTTTTGTATTTCCATACAAATTGTGAAATTATTTGTTCTAATTCTCTAAAAAAGACCTCTGGTAGCTTGATAGGAATTGCATTGAATCTATAGATTGCTTTGGGTAGTATACTCATTTTCACTATATTGATTCTTCCAATCCACGAACACGGTACATTTCTCCATCTGTTTGTATCCTCTTTGATTTCTTTCATCAGTGTTTTATAGTTTTCTATATACAAGTCTTTTGTTTCTTTAGGTAGAAATACTCCTAAGTATTTTATTCTTTTTGATTAGATGGTGAATGGAATTGTTTCCATAATTTCTTTTTCTGTTTTTTCATTGTTAGTGTATAGAAATGCCAGGGATTTCTGTGTGTTGATTTTGTATCCTGAAATTTTGCTATATTCACTGATTAGCTCTAGTAATTTTCTAGTAGAGTCTTTAGGGTTTTCAATATAGAGGATCATGTCATCTGCAAACAGAGAGAGTTTCACTTCTTCTTTTCCAATCTGGATTCCTTTGATTTCTTTTTCTGCTCTGATTGCTGTGGCCAAAACTTCCAAAACTATGTTGAAAAGTAGTGGTGAGAGTGGGCACCCTTGTCTTGTTCCTGACTTCAGGGGGAATGCTTCCAGCTTTTCACCATTGAGGATAATGTTTGCTGTGGGTTTGTCATATATAGCTTTTATTATGTTGAGGAATGTTCCTTCTATTCCTGCTTTTTGGAGGGTTTTTATCATAAATGGATGTTGAATTTTGTCAAAGGCTTTCTCTGCATCTATTGAGATAATCATGTGATTTTTATTTTTCAATTTGTTAATGTGGTGTATTACATTGATCGATTTCCGAATATTGAAGAATCCTTGCATCCCTGGGATAAAGCCTACTTGATCATGATGTATGATCTTTTTGATGTGTTGTTGGATTCTATTTGCTAGAATTTTGTTGAGGATTTTTGCATCTAAGTTCATCAGTGATATTGGCCTGTAGTTTTCTTTTTTTGTGGCATCTTTGTCGGGTTTTGGAATTAGGGTGATGGAGGCCTCATAGAATGAGTTTGGAAGTTTACCTTCCTCTGCAATTTTCTGGAAGAGTTTGAGTAGAATAGGTGTTAGCTCTTCTCTAAATTTTTGGTAGAATTCAGCTGTGAAGCCATCTGGTCCTGGGCTTTTGTTTTTTGGAAGATTTCTGATTACGGTTTCAATTTCTGTGCTAGTGATGGGTCTATTAAGATTATCTATCTCTTCCTGGTTTAGTCTTGGAAAGTTGTACTTTTCTAGGAATCTGTCCATTTCATCCAGGTTGTCCAGTTAATTTGCATATAGTTGCTGATAATAGTCTCTTATGATCCTTTGTATTTCTGTGTTTTCTATTGTGATCTCTCCGTTTTCTTTTCTAATTCTGTTGATTTGGTTCTTCTCCCTTTGTTTCTTGATGAGTCTGACTAATGGTTTGTCAATTTTATTTATCTTCTCAAAGAACCAGCTTTTGGATTGGTTGATTTTTGCTATGGTCTCTTTTGTTTGCTTTGCGTTTATTTCTGCCCTGATCTTTAAGATTTCTTTCCTTCTACTAGACCTGGGTTTCTGCATTTCTTCCATTTCTAGTTGCTTTAGGTGTAAAGTAAGGTTATTTATTTGATTTTTTTCTTGTTTCCTGAGGTGAGCTTGAATTGCTATGAACCTTCCCCTTAGCACTGCTTTCACAGTGTCCCATAGGTTTGGGGCTGTTGTGTTTTCATTTTCATTCGTTTCCATGCATAACTGAATTTCATGTTTGATTTCTTCTGTGATTTGTTGGTTATTCAGCAGTGTGTTGTTGAGCCTCCATATGTTGGAGATTTTGAATGGTTTTTTCCTGTAATTGATATCTAATCTCACTGCATTCTGATCAGAAAAGATACTTGGGATGATTTCAATGTTTTTGAATTTACCAAGGCTAGATTTATGGCCCAGGATGTGATCTATCCTGGAGAAGGTCCCGTGTGCGCTTGAGAAAAAAGTGGAATTCCTTGTTTTGGGGTGGAGTGACCTATAGATATCAGTTAGTTCTAGTTGGTCTATTGTATCATTTAAAGTTTGAATTTCCTTGTTACTTTTCTGTTTAGTTGATTTATCCATTAGTGTGAGTGGTGTATTAAAGTCTCCCACTGTTATTGTGTTGTTGTTAATTTACCCTTTCATACTTCTTAGCATTTGCCTTACATATTGTGGTGCTCCTATGTTGGGTGCATAAATATTTATAATTGTTATTTCTTCTTCCTGGATTGATCCTTTGATCATTATGTAATGTCCATCTTTATCTCTTTTCACCGCCTTTATTTTAAAGTCTACTTTATCTGATATGAGTATTGCCACTCCTGCTTTCTTTTGGTCTTTATTTGCATGTAATATCTTTTTCCAGCCTTTAACTTTCAGTCTATATATGTCCTTAGATTTGAGGTGGGTCTCTTGTAGGCAACATATATAGGGGTCTTGATTCTGTATCCAATCGGCCAGTCTTTGTCTTTAGGTTGGGGCATTCAGCCCGTTTACATTTAAGGTAATTATTGATAAATATGATCCTGTTGCCATTTCTTCTATTTTATTGTTTTGGATTCGAGATTATATATCCCATCCGTGTTTCCTATCTAGGAAAGATCCTTTAGCATTCGTTGGAGGGCTGGTTTGGTATTGCTGAATTCTCTCAATTTCTGCTTGTCTGAAAAACTTTTGAATTCTCCTTCAAATTTGAATGAGATCCTTGCTGGGTACAGTAATCGGGGTTGTAGCTTGTTTTCTTCCATGACTTTAAGAATGCTCTTCCATTCCCTTCTGGCCTGAAGCGTTTCTATTGAGAGATCAGCTGTTATCCTTATGGGATTCCCCTTGTGGGTTATCTTTTGCTTCTCCCTCACTGCTTTTAATATTTGGTCTTTGTATTTGATATTTGTTAATTTGATTAATATGTGTCTTGGGGTGCTCTGCTTGGGATTGATTCTATTTGGGACCCTCTGTGTTTCTTGGAACTGAGATGTTATTTGCTTTCCCAATTTAGGGAAATTTTCCACCATAATTTCTTCAAGAATTTTTTGATGGTCCTTCTTTTTGTCTTCTTCTTCTGGGATTCCTATGATTCGAATATTGGTGCGTTTAATAGTGTCCCAGAGGTCTCTGAGATTGTCCTCATTTCTTTTAATTCTTTTTTCATTATTCCTTTCTGTTTCATTTATTTCTGCCATTCTATCTTCTATTTCACTTATCCTGTCTTCTATTTCTGTTATTCTACTGTTGGTTCCCTCCAGGGTGTTTTTGATCTCATTTATTGCATTATTTATTGTATTTTGACTCTTTTTCATTTCTTCTAAGTCTTTGTTAAAGCTTACCTGCATCTTCTCAATCCTTGCCTGCAGGTTATTGAGCTGCAACTCCAACTTATTTTCCAGGTTTTGGATCATTTTCACTATCATTATTCGGAATTCTTTGTCAGGTAGACAAGCTATCTCTTCGTCTTTTGTTTGGTCTAGGGGATATTTATCCTGGTCCTTTACTTGCTGGGTATTTCTCTGCCTTTTCATCTTGTTTATCTTGGTGTGTTGTCCCTTTATTGTGGGGTTTCCTCACTATGGGAGCGGTTGGATCAGTGTTTTGTCAGTTTCCTGGTTGGAATCTTAAGCTGTCTGTCCTGCTTGATTTGGCGACCTCTGCTGGCCCTTTCAGTGTCTATTCAGAGCTCTGGGGTTTGCCCCGCTCTCGGTGCCTGCGCTTTTCCCGCCCCCTCTGCTCAGGCTCTCGGCTGGCGGCCCTCTCTGATGACGCAATTGGAGGCTGTGGCTTCTCCTCTCCCCCGGCCCAGCCGCTAGGCTCTTTCTGCTTGCAGCTGGGCGTGTCTTCTCATATGTGCAGCGGCAGACTCTGGCGGCGCACTCTGGTGACGCAGTTGGGGGGCTGCGGCTTCTCCCCTCCCCTGGCCCAGCTGCTCGGTTTTTTCAGTGTGCGGCTGGGGGCGTTTTCTCAGATATGAGAAATGCCGAATTCTGGTGGTGACTGTCCAGAGTCCCCAGAGGTCTTGGCTAGCACCCAATTCTGCCTGCGGTTTGGGGGCAGAAGCCTCGCAGGGGCGCTCTCCATAGCCCGCAGCCTCCCTGTTCCACCCGGCTGTCTCGCGACGCGGTCCGAGTCCCCGCTCCCCTTTGTTCTGTTCGCGAGCCTGGCAGGGGTCTTCCTCGGGAAGGCTACCCAGCGGTCTGTCTCCGGTTAGCACCCTCGGTTAGGACCCTCAGTCTTCCCCAGGCGTTCAATCTCAGTCCTCCCCCTAAGCGCGTGGCCCGCCCCTCCCTGAGCAGTCCGCTGGCTCGTGGGGGATGGGGAGACCGGCCCCGCTCCATTCTCCAAGGGGCTTAACTATTTATCGGCTTCTAAGTCCCAACTTTTATGCTCTTTGAGATTCGCCTCAGATCTCTCAGTTCCGCCAGTAAGAATGTTTCCTGACGTTCGTAAACCTTTATCTCTTTCGAGGCTCCCCTTCCAAGATGAATCTCAGTCCCTGCCTCTTTGACTCTTTTTACTTTTTTTTTCCTTTGGTCCTACCTTCTTTCGTCGGCAATGGGCTGTCTTTCCAGATGCCTGAAGACCTCTGCCAGCATTCAGATGTTGATTTATGGAGTTTGTTCGGTATTTAAATGTTCCTTTGGTGTATTTGTTGGGGAGAGTGTGGACTCCCCGTCCTATTCCTCCGCCATCTTAGTCCCTCCCCCTAGTCATCTATTTTAAATATGATCATAGTCATCTATTTTAAATATGATTCTACAACATAACTGTAGCCCTTAATTTTTATTTTTCAGATAAATTAAGTTCAGTATCTCTTTCCTACTGCAATAATCTTGATCCCCATTGCAATAGTCTTAAATAAAGTCTTCCTTGTCAGAGAAATTTTTCTTTGACATCAGCTTAAAAAGGAATGATGTGAGTCCTTTTGTAACTGAATTTATATAATTATGAGATGATTTTTCAATTGGTGTATTATAGAGAATTATTAATAAGTTTTTAATAATAATGGTTACATTAAGAATGGTGAAGAAAACTCATCTTCTCTAATCAGCACACATTTTTTTTTTGAATGTTAGAAGTTATTGTTTTTTTTTTTTTAATTTATTTTTTTAATTGTTTTTGCCATACATTGTCATGATATCACCATGGGTTTACATATGCTTCCCCTCCGGAACCCCCCTCCCTCTTCCCTCCCCCCCCCGGGAAATCTCGCTGCACCAGCCCCGAGCTAGTGATTGATTAGACATATGAAAATTAACATGCTTCAATGCCCTTCTCCTATATCATCCCACCCTTACCCTCATCCACAAAGTCCACGAGTCTATTCTATACATCTGCGTTCCTTTTGCTGTCTCGTATGTTGGGTTCTCATTACCGTCTTTCTAAATTCCATATATATGCGTTAATATACTGTATTGTTGTTTTTGCTTCTGGCTTACTTCACTCTGGATAATGGGCTCCAGTTTCGTCCATCTGAGTAGAATTGCTTCAAATGAATTTTTTTTTAATGCTGAGTAATATTCCATTGTGTATATGTACCACAGCTTTCTTATCCATTCATCAGTTGATGGGCATCTAGGTTGCTTCCATGTCCTGGCTATTGTAAACAATGCAGTGATGAACATTCGGGTACACGTGGCTCTTTCAATTCTGGTTTCCTCGGTGTATATGCCCAGCAGTGGGATTGCTGGGTCATATGGCAGGTCTATTTGCAGCTTTTTAAGGAACCTCCACACTGTTTTCCATAGTGGTTGTACTAGTTTGCATTCCCACCAACAGTGTAAGAGGGTTCCCTTTTCTCCACATCCTCTCCAGCATTTATTGCTTGTAGACTTTTGGATGGCAGCCATTCTGACTGGTGTAAAGTGGTACCTCATTGTAGTTTTGATTTGCATTTCTCTGATAATGAGTGATGTTGAGCATCTTTTCATGTGTTTGTTAGCCATTTTTATATCTTCTTTGGAGAAATGTCTGTTAAGTTCTTTGGCCCACTTTTTAATTGGGTTGTTTATTTTTCTAGAATGGAGCTGCAGGAGTTGTTTGTATATTTTTGAGATTAATTGTTTGTCTGTTGTTTCATTGGCTATTATTTTCTCCCATTCTGAAGGCTGTCTTTTCACCTTGCTTATAGTTTCCTTTGTTGTAATCAGCACACATTTTTATTAGAAGCTCATTTCTTGTGTCTAGAGGAGAAGGGGACTGTCAGTCAAGGTTACAGAAGGTTGGCCCATGATTTTATATAGGGTACTAGAGATTTCCCATCTTTTTGGCTTTGTGATGGGTCATTTGACTTTGACATGGGACAGGCTAGAAAGGTCTTTAGTAAAAGAAGTCTATCGAAAGGGGCAGGAGAACTGATAAAGGGTAGTCATTCTGGTGTCATCTTAAGAAGTCAATTCCTATAAAATCCTTGGAACTCATCCTTGGTCAAGACATCTCATTCAGGTAGCAAAGTATTGGCCAAAAAAAAATAAAGAGAGAAAAATAAAAGTTTGCTCTGCTCAAAGAAATTGTTAGCTAAGAAGCAGACTTTTTTTTTCTTTTGGTATTGTCCCTTTTCTCTTTAGATTTTATTTTCTCAAAAGTTGAAAAGATTTTTTTAAGTTTCCTTACAAATTAAAATGAAGGAAATGCTTTTCCCCATATGTTTTCCATTGAATGGAATGAAATGGTCTTAAAAATATTGAAATCATGTTTATGTATTCTTTAAAGCAATTTTTACTTATCTGTGTACATATATACAGATATTCTTTAGTGTTTGCATAGATGTTTTGACAGCAATAATAAACACATATATTTATCTACAGTATTAAACATTAATAAAAGTTAAATTTAGAACTAGATTCTATGCTGTATGATATACATGTATTTTGACACCTGAAGTATAAACTCTTTCTAAGTTGAGATGATATATTGAAAGAACTAAAAATTATTGTCATGGTCCATTCATGTGTTGGAAAAGGATTTCCAGATATGAGACAGAATGAGACGAAAATAAAGCTTATTAGAGTGGAAGATACTGTTAGAACAGTGGGCTAAATCAAGGGAGAGCCAACATTGACCAGGGGTCCTTGGTCCACTTTTATACCCAAGGTACAAGGAGCAGGGTAGGGGTCTTGTGGATCATTTGCTAATTGGATGAGGCACATATACTGAGTGAGGAAAGAGTAAGGCAAATACCTTCTCCCTCTGGTGTTGGGGGGGGTGACAGATTATACATAGCGAAGGGAAAAATGGATGATAAGGGTCTGTTTTTTTCAGTTCCTGCATTCCAAGGCCCTACTTGCTCTTTTCCCCTATCATTTTGTTCTTGGGACACCACAATTATATTTCTTGTTGCACCAGTTCACACAGAAGCACTGCGGCTGCACCAGACTGCACTGAAGCATGGCCAAGAGGAGCTACCCACGGGCGAGATCAGGGGCAGGGCCGAGAGGAGCATCAAGCATCCAAGGAACTGAGGCTGCGAGAGCACAGGAGGGCCGAGAGGAGTTACTCCATGTTCAAGGTCAGAAGGGAGAGCTGTGAGGAGAGACCTCTCATTCAAGGTAAGGAGCAGAGGCTGTGCTTTGCTTGAGGAGCCGTGAAGAGATACCCCACATTCAAGGTAAGATGGTACCCAAGTAAGATGGTAGGTGTTGCAAGAGGGCATCAGAGGGTAGACACACTGAAACTATTAAAACAGAAAACTAGCCAGTCTGATCACAGGGACCACAGCCTTGTCTAACTCAGTGAAACTAGGCCATGCCATATGGGGCCACCCAAGATGGCGGGGTCATGGTGGAGAAGTTTGACAGATTGTGGTCCACTGGAGAAGGGAATGGCAAACCACTTCAGTATTCTTGCCATGAGAACCCCATGGATAGTATGAAATGGCAAAAAGATAGGACACTGAAAGATAAGCACCCCAGGTGGGCAGGTGACCAATATGATACAGATCAGTGGAGAAATAACTCTGGAAAGAATGAAAGAATGGAGCCAAAGAAAAGCAATACCCAGCTGTGGATGTGACTGGTGGCAGAAGCAAGGTATGATGCTATAAAGTGCAATATTGCATAGGACCTGGAATGTTAGGTCCCTGAATCAAGGCAAATTGGAAGTGATCAAACAGGAGATGGCAAGAGTGAACGTCGACATTCTAGAAATCAGTGAACTGAGATGGACTGGAATGGGTGAATTTAAATCAGATGACCGTTATATCTACTACTGTGGGCAGGAATCCCTTAGAAGAAATGGAGTAGCCATCATGGTCAACAAAAGTGTCCAAAATGGAGTACTCGGATGCAATCTCAAAAATGACAGAATGATCTCTGTACATTTTCAAGGCAAACCATTCAATATCACAGTAACCCAAGCCTATGCCCCAACCAGGAACGCTGAAGAAGATGAAGTTGAAAGGTTCTATGAAGACCTACAAGACTTTTTAGAACTAACACCCAAAAAGGATGTCCTTTTCATTATAGGGGACTGGAATGCAAAAGTAGGAAGTCAAGAAATACCTGGACTAACAAGTAAATTTGGCCTTGGAGTACAGAGTGAAGCAGGGCAAAGGCTAATAGAGTTTTACTAAGAGAACACATTGGCCATAGCAAACACCCTCTTCCAACAACACAAGAGAAGGCTCTACACATGGACATCACCAGATGGTCAACACCGAAATCAGATTAATTAACAATACCGGGAGCTGACTGTGGCTCAGATCATGAACTCCTTATTGCCAAATTCAGACTGAAATTGAAGAAAGAAGGGAAAACCACTAGACTATTCAGGTATGACCTAAATAAAATCCCTTATGATTTTACAGTGCAAGTGAGAAATAGATTTAAGGGACTAGATCTGATAGACAGACTGCCTGATGAAGTATGGACAGAAGTTTGTGACTACCACACAATTGCACTCATCTCACACACTAGTAAAGTGATGTTCAAAATTCTCCAAGCCAGTCTTCAGCAATACATGAACTGTGAACTTCCAGATGTTCAAACTGGTTTTAGAAAAGGCAGAGGAACCAGAGATCAAATTGCCAACATCTGGTGGGATTATCAAAAAAGCAAGAGAGTTCCAGAAAAACGTCTACTTCTGCTTTATTGACTATGCCAAATCCTTTGACTGTGTGGCTCACAATAAACTGTGGAAAATTCTGAAAGAGATGGGAATGCCAGACCACCTGACCTGCCTCTTGAGAAACCTGTATGCAGGGCAGGAAGCAACAGTTAAAACTGGACATAGAACAACAGACTGTTTCCAAATAACAACAGGAGTATGTCAAGGCTGTATACTGTCACCCTGCTTATTTAACTTATATGCAGAGTACATCATGAGAAACACTGGGCTGGAAGAAGCACAAGTTGAAATCAAGATACCAGAAGAAATATCAATAACCTCAGACATGCAGATGATACCACCCTTATGGCAGAAAGTGAAGAAGAACTAAGCAGCCTCTTAAAGAAGGTGAAAGAGGAGAGTGAAAAAGTTGACTTAAAGCTCAACATTCAGAAAACTAAGATCATGGCATCTGGTCCCATCACTTCATGGTAAATAGATGGGGAAACAGTGGAAACAGTGTCAAACTTTGTTTTTCTGGACTCCAAAATCACTGCAGATGGTGACTGCAGCCATGAAATTAAAAGATGCTTACTCCTTGGAAGGAAGGTTATGACCAACCTAGACAGCATATTGAAAAGCAGAGACATTACTTTTCCAACAAAGGTCTGTCTAGTCAAGTCTATGGTTTTTCCAGTAGTCATGTATGGATGTGAGAGTTGGATGGTGAAGAAAGCTGAATGCTGAAGAATTGATGCTTTTGAACCGTGGTGTTGGAGAAGACTCTTGAAAGTCCCTTGGACTGCAAGAAGATCCAACCAGTCCATCCTAAAGGAGATCAGTCTTTGGTGTTCATTGAAAGGACTCATGTTGAAACTGAAACTCTAATACTTTGGCCACCTCATGCAAAGAGTTGATTGATTGGAAAAGACCCTAATGTTGGGAAAGATTGGGGGCAGGAGGAGAATGGGAAGACAGAGGGTTAGATGGCTAGATGGCATCACTGACTCGATGGACATGGGTTTGGGTAGATTCAGGGAGTTGGTAATGGACAGTGAAGCCTGGTATGCTGCAATTCATGGGGTCGCAAAGAGTCAGACATGACTGAGTGACTGAACTGAACTGATATGTTATATAAATTTATATGTGTATGCATAAACATACATATTGTATATTAAAATGCATTATGTATAAATATACATCTGGTATCCTTAGTTTGTAAAATAAGCTCGTTTTGTACATACTATTGAAGAGGAAAAGTTAAAGCTTATAGTAACTTCAAGCTTGTTCTGCTTCTGTAATTCAGCTTGCTCCTTACAAAGTCAAGCAGTCTCGAGAAAAAGAAGCTTACAACAATGCTAGGAACTAAAGTTTATCTCACTCACCCTTTCCCTGCTTTTGCAGTTATCAACTCCTGTAACCCTGCTTAACCATACTTGTCTGTGTATAGGTCAGGCGTTCTGTCACCTGTCCTAACTATTGCTGCAGTGCTAGTGAAACTCCCAGTTTAAACCAGTTTATTAACAGTTAGCCTTGCCCACTATAGTCTGCTGTTATGCACTGTTTACGAAATCTTTGTGACCACTTTGTTCAGGGCTCAGAGCTTGAAGTGTTAAATCCTCAGGGCCCATCTGTGTAGTAAAACTGAGTTCTCCAACTCTCCGAGTGCTGCTTTGTTTCTCGATTACAGGTTTCTGCAACACTACAATATCACATTGACCTGGAAAAAATACTAGAATGCAGGTTGCAAGAACTTTATTGTATAGAAATTTATGTATTTAAGTTTGTTTAAATTTAAGCTAATATGCTTTGTATTATCTTTACTTACATTTTGATAAACTTCTCTGATAGTATCAAAATATCCTGATGGGACCTCTGATGGGCATTAAGCATTCAAGTGCCTTCTAGAATCAATGGAAATACTAAAGATTTCCTGTATTTGGCTCTCAGTTTATCATTGATTTACCAGCACACCCCTTTGAGTACAAGCTAAAAAAAAAAAAGATTCTAAAACTGGCTAATCAATATGCCATTACTCTTCATGAATTTGGTTGATTATCCACTTTATTGGATATTGGTAATAGTTCGACAGTACAATTCCTGACTGGTTACATTTTGTTAAAGCCAAAAATCTGGCTCATCTTGAGTTTGAGCAAACATTAAACTTATCAGGGACCTCTTTCTACATGACTCCAGCTTTCTTATAGATTTCAATGATACAATTTAAGTTTAATTAACATGAAAATACTTGGCCTTAGAAAAGCTTACCCTTATTCCTTGAGTAAATATGATTCAAAGGACCATCAATTGAACTGGCAACTCAATTTAATGGGGATTACATTTCCTCTGACTTTGTCATGAGAGGTTTATATTTCACTACTAAATAAATAGTTGGTTTTACACATATCAAGAGTATAGTCACTTAATGGCCAATGCCTGAAGTAATGAAGGGCACCTAAAAACAAGAATAGTTTTAGGAATCATTTTGTAAAAGATAGTATTAGTCTGGTTTCCACAGATGGGTAAAGAAATATAAGTGTAATGTATACCCAATTAAAATACTTCACCTTAACTTCACTTGTTAGAATTCTATTAACTTAAAAACTTACACAATAACAAAAATAAATAGGTTCAATAATCTGAACTGACAACGTGGGATGAATTATAAATATACATTGATACACATTTTGCTTACATTCATCAAGTAGAACCAATATTCAGAGATTAATTGTGTTAGTGTAATTTCTAGAAGAGGAAACAGAGGCTTAGAATGGTTATATACCTTGACAAAGTTCACAGAGTAAATACAGAATTTGGAAGCATGTAGAGCTGACCCTGTGGGCTATTTTTTTTTTTTTTTAATCACTATGCCATATACTTAGCATACTTAAGACCGAAAATTTTCAGAGAATTTTTTCAGCATTGATTCTCTTCAGGGTCTTTTCTTAAAGGAGTTTGCACTCCTGTTCCTATGTTAATAATCCAAGACAGATAGGTCATTTCCTTTCACCACACAAGCTTTTAATCTTTCAAAATTCTTAATTCCCTTAATGATTGATCACATCTTCTGCTTTGTTCATCCACAATGACACTTATTTTTTGTGACCTGCCCGAGTGCTCCATGTTCTAATATTTCTTTGTTCTCAAAACCTACTCTGGCTTTGCATTTTAGCTCTCAAAATTTGCTTCCCATTTGTTGCTACTGTGATCCCTTTGGCATGAGGTTTGAATTGACCATTTGGTACTTATTCTTCTAGAATTTACCTTTCTTGACCTGCAAATCTTCACTGAAAGGAAGAAATCCAACAACTTTTCTTTCTGACAGCATGAAGGAAAAAATGATCTCTTTGGCAAGCCCCACTCAACAGCCCCAGGGTGAGAAATGAATCAAACTATGCACACAATTTGTCAATTTAGGGTCCCTGAGGCATAGAATCTCCATTAAGTAAAATCTTATTGTTTCAGTTCTTTCCTTTATAGACTTGTTTTTCCATATACCTGTGAACATGCTGGAGTTGTGGCTCTTGCACAGATTTTACAATAAATATGTCTGTCAACATTTCCTATGGTCCTCCAGAAATGCCATTTGTGGCTTTGGTGGGAGAGGACTTAAAAATCTCACTGGTTTTTGCCAGAAAATAACCAATCCAAATTTGAATGACCCCTCCCTACCTGTAACTTTAAAACTGAGAATACTCTAGTTTCTTCTTATTGTTAGCTAACTAGAAAAAGAAAAAGGAATCCAGAATGGCAGTGACTAAATCACAAAAGAGGGAAAAGCCCTCAAAAATAGAATGAAGGAAGGTCTAAAGACCAGAGTGAGAAACTCAGGTGAAACAAACAGCTCTCCTGGCCAGCCAAATTAACATAGGGCAGGCTCAAGAGGAGGAGAAGAAAACGTATAAAAAGAGGAGCCAAAATTGAGCCTGTCTCTTCTTTTGGGTTGGTCCACCCTCACATCTCAAGGATGTATTTTCCTTTGCTTTCCAAATGAAACTGAGCTCTAACTGACCTGTAACCCTGGTCCACCATTTAACTTGAGCTATAACCTAGTTATAACACTGGTCCACTACCTCAAATTTTTGCTGTGGTGAGACAGAACCGAGGAAATTACAAACTCCTCTGACATATCTGGTGCCATTTCTTGGATTTAACCTGGCTGAAACAACCTTGGCTCATCCCTGCGAGACAGAGGCCAAGCACAGTAGAAGCCCAACTCAGCAAAAGTTCACATGGTAGAAAATGAATGCGGAGAAAACCCAGCAAAGTGGAAGTGACAAGAAGCCCAACGTACTGGAAACTGGGATAGCAAAAGCAAACTCTGTATAAGGCTTATGCGGCTCAGATTCCAGAATACCTTCGGTGGAGATAGGAGGTCCTTGTTCCTATGGCTGGAAGGACATATGGCTAGCAATATCTTAATTACTTTACAATCTCTCATTTCTTGTTTCCTTGAATCCCCTGTGAGCAGGTGAGCTGTGGTGGGTGCAACTGAGGATCTCTCGCAAGGGTTACTCCCATATGTCCTGAAGGCTCCACTATCTGCTGCACCTTAGTAGCTGTTGAAGCAGATGAGGTTTCTTGTCCTTAATCTTCTTTATCCTAAAGATCAGTCCAATGAAAACTGTGAGCACAGATCATGCATTTAGCAGGTTTTCCAGCAGGTTATGAAGGGGATTCCTCAGCATGTTTTTCCCACTGCTTTTTCCTTCTATCCTTCAGCTCCTCTCTCCATCTATGCCACTGCTTACAAAGTATTCAGCAGGTCATCATCTTCACATTTCTGAAAGCTGTGTTTGACTCTGTTTACCTAAGATTGGGACTCAAACCCATATGGCAGAGACTCTGTGCTATGCTTAGTTACTCAGTCATATCTGACTGGGATTTGAGCCTGGCCAAAACCTTTGATTTTGGACCTAGGTTTTAAAACCAGGCTTTGACCTGGTTTCAGGACCTAATGAAGCTCAGGTTCTTGATGTCTCATTGCAAAAAAAAAAAAAAAAAAAACACTGAGAGACACAGTGATAGGTAAGAGGTAGATTTGTTCAGATTCAGAGAGACACACACTCTACAGAATGTGTGCCATGAAATGTGATGTGGTTAGTTTTTTATGGGCTGGGTGATTTCAGATGCTAATGGGTATGAGGATCATTCCAACAACTGGGGAACCACCCACTCCTTGGTCTTTTGACAGTACCTTGGAACTGTCAAGGAGCCTCTGAGTGTGTCATTTAGCTTGAAGATTGAGGATCAAGTTTTAGTTGAATTTGACTTGTTATCTTGGACCCATTTGATTTTAACCACTTTATGTTATACCCTTGGGCTATGTCATTCTTTCAAAAGTTGTGCCCTGCCCCCTTCCCTCCTGTTTCCTGCTCTTTCCTGAGCCCCATCCAGACCCACAATGTTGCCTCTGCAATCTTCTGAAGGGACAACCAGGAAGTAGCTGGCCCTTGGGAGGGAAATGCCCAATATCCAATTCCTCTAAATATTCAGGCCTTCATCTTCCATATTTCCTACAATGTGTGCAACACCAGCATCTCTCAGTGAACCTGCTAGGGTAGGTGACAGGCACACAATGCCTGCTACAAGTCCATCTGTTGGTGGCATCCCTTCAAGGGCAACTGGGCTTCCAGGGATAATGTTTGCCACTTTGGCAGCTGGCCCTGCAGGCCATTTGGGCCAAAACCCTTACCACCCTTCTAAAGTTATAAACATATCTCCTTTCTTATCTCCATTCCACTTTTATGGAATGTCTGACCTGTTGCCTTTTATCAATTTGTTCTTAAGCCACTTACTAGCTCCTACAACCAGGACCCTATCCCCTCTGTAGGCAACATTACTCCACGCCATTTATTATTAAGATACTTGTAATGCCCCTAAAAGGACCAGATAACCCACTCCTTTGTCATTACTTCCGTCATTACCTAAAGTGGGTCTCTGACAATGAAGTGTTTACCACTGGAGACACCCTAAACTGCTCTTATGGAGGACTAGGGAAGGAAATCAGTGACTTACATTTCCTCAGAGCAATAAGAGGATAAGTCTTATGGCTGTTTCACCAGGTTCCCAGTCTCGGGGCACAGGCTCGGATTGCCTTACATCATGGTATCTATTCCCATCCACTGTTGACAAACCAGCAATGATTTAAAGTTACAGTGCCTTTATCCTACCCAGCACTGATCACATTGGAGACCTTGGGTATATTCAACTCTAGTCCAGGGGTTCCAGGAGGTCGATCCGCCTTGACCTGCCTAGGGATATGGTTCTTGGGAAGTTATCACAGCTAAACTTGCTTGGGGATCTGCAAGTCCAGAGGTCCCAGGAGGTCAACATTCCTCGACCTGCCCAGGGACACAGTTATCAGGAGGCTGACATGTCTTGACCTGCCTGGAAATTTGATCTCCAGAAGGATGTCATGCCTCAGCCTACCTGGGGATCTGCACCCTGACCCAGGGACACCTGGCTCTCAGGTTGCAACAGTACTGGGTTGGATAAGCTTCACAAAGACTCACCCCTAAGGAAGTCCAGCCATGGAAATAGAAGGAAGCCTACTAGTTTTGGGACTGTGCCTAGTCTCAGCAATAACTTAACAGTCCAATAAGAACTCCATTGCCTTTTTGGAAAATCTAAAAGAGGCCCTCAAAAAGTTTACCTATCTGGATTTAGACTATTATGAGGAACAGGTGATTTTAAAGAAAACATTCCTGTTCCAGTGTGAATTAGACATAAGAATAAAGTTACAATATCTATAGCAGCAGGACTCTGCTGCCTCTTTAAATGAGATGGTCTAGATAGTCACCAATATCTTTTATAACAGAGAACAAGAGAAGGAGGCCAAGGCCCAGGAAAAGGAGAAAAAGAAAGAGATAAGGTATGCCCAGATGTTGCCTACCTCCAGGGAAACCCTATGGCAAACCCTGAGTCCTTAAAGGACAAGGCATGGGTAAATGCCTAATCTGTATACAGGTGGGACATTGGGCCAAAGATTGTCCAAACAGTAGCAAGTCTCCTAAAATGGCTTGCTAGAAATTCCATTAACTGGGACATTGGGTGTCACTTTGCCCTTGGGACCCAAAAGCCTCAAGGTCAAGCAACAAGCCTTCCCTCATGGTGGTTCAACAGGGCTAAAGCTGCTGGCTCCAGCCAACCACTTGTCACAGACAACCATCATGGAGGTGGAGCCAAGGGTGAAACTGGATGTGGCAGGTAGGCAGAATTTCTTGGTTGACACAGGGGCTGTCTAGTTTGTCCTGATCTCCTACTCCAGAGTCTTCTCCTTCCAAGCCTATATCATTTTGGCTGCTACAGGAAAAAAAAAAAAATTACAAAAAGATTCACCTGAGAACTTTGTTGCTGGGATGAACAAATATTTTCCCACCAGTTTCTGGTGGTCCCTGAGTGTCCTACTCCCTTATTGGGAAGAGATCTTTTCCTGTCTTTGAAATTTTGCAGCTACTGCAGTCCTGATAGAAGATGCTTTAACTCTCACTCTTGGGGGCAAACTAACTATTTTTACCAGCCAGCAAATGAAGCAACTCTTGAATGGGAGAGACTGTTTATGGATGTCTGGTCAAAGGATCCTCAGATATCAAGTAGTTGATGGAAAATCTAGGCTTGACTATGTCCTATTGTGAGATTCTTGACCCAGCTACCCTACTGCCTACCCCCGAGGGCTCTCTCCCCTTTCACTTTTGCCTCTAATGGTGAGGGCTTTCAAGAGGATCATATGGCGTAGTTCTAAAGGAGGGACTCTTTTTTCTGCCTGGGAACCTCCAGTGCAAGTTGGTTAACTCCTCATATTCCATTACTCATTTATGGGAGAAGGCCCTCCAAAAATTACTACAAAGTTCCCTCAGAGGAACAGGCTCCCAAACCACTATAAGACAAGTGGTCTCCTCTTGTCCCACTTGCCAATTAAACAACCCCCAAGGAGCTCAAAGACTCCAGCTGGCCCCAGTACATCCAATGGCATGGGACCTATCCAGGAGAGGACTGGCAGATGAACTTCACGCAGATGCCAGTTTCTCAAGGGTATAAATACCTATTGGTCATGATAGATACATTCACAGGATGGATTGAAGGCTTTCCTACCCGGATTGAGAAGGCTGAGGAGTTGGTAAAGAAAAAAAAAAAAGAAAGAAAGAAAGAAAGAAAGAATAGAAAATAAAAAAAAAAATCTTCTCCATGAAATCATTCTGAGATTTGGTCTCCCCAGGTCATTAAAAAGTGACAATAGGACATCATTTACTTCTAAGGTTACCCAAGGGGTCTCTAAAGCATTGGGCATTACTTATTATCTCCAATGGGTCTGGAGGCCTCAGTCTTCAGGAAAAGTGGAAAGAGCCAACCAACTCTTAAAATCAGTAATAAAAAAGATCACTCAGATACCTCCCTGGGATAGAAGGAGGGTTTACCAGTAGCTCTCCTCTGTACCTGTATTGCCCCTAAGGAACAGGTTGATCTTAGTCCTTATGAAATGCTATATGGGAGACCTTTTGTTTATGTCAATGAACTCTTCCTAGATCCAGAGGCTCAGACCCTACGGTCTTATACCATGGCCACTGGGCAATTCCAACAGGATATATGTGTGTTGGATGTCAAACCAGGACTCAAAAGATTCTAAAGAGCAACAAGTATATGCTGCAGGAACTCAAGTCCTAATTAAATTCTGGAAAGATGGGTCCCCGAAGGCTCCATTCCAGCCCACATGGAAGGGCCCCTACCCTGTAATACTTTCTACCCCAACAGCAGTCAAGGTACCAGGACATGACTCCTGGATTCACTACTTATGATTCAAGCCAAGGAAGAAAAGAGATGAGGTCACTCAATACACCTGTGAGTCCCTGGGAGCTCTCAGATACCTATTCAGTACTACAAATGAGTGTCATTGTAGTAAAAACAAAAACAAAACAAACAAAAAACACCAAAATTAAATTTCTGAGGATAAGATTTCTTAGGATAGCTCTAAAGAGTCCACACAAGTTGGCAGAGGTTGTACTCCAAAACAGACAGGAGACAGATCTCCCGGTTACTGAACAAGGAAGGACTTGAACCACCTTGAATGAGACCTGTTGTTTCTGGGTAACAGGTCTCCAGCTAAGTTAAAGAAAGTCTCCCAGTTCTTAAGAAAAACATTCAGATCCTACAGGATCTCAAAGAATGAGCTGGAGAGTTCTTGGTGTGGCTACAATCTCTCTTTGGGGGATCCTTCTCCTGGAAAGAGGGAGTTTGGAGTTGGCAAATGTCGCTATTAATCCCTGTTATCACCATATTGATGCTATTTATGATTGCTCCATGTATTATCAATTGTCTAACCCATTTTGTCTCTGCCCAGGTCAACAAGCTACAACATGCAGTGCCAGTTTCAACAAGGATATGTAAAACTACAGCTGACCATGGAAAATATCAGTCACCCTTAGATGGACACCACTATAAGATCTCTGAGGCCTGAGACTAGCAAGAGAGGAGGCCCAATGCCCTTCACTCTCCTAGTTCAGCAGGAAGCAGCCAGAGAGTCCTCAAGGCCCCTATTCTCAAAAAGAATTGGGCCTCCCATCTCTTGATGGGGAAACATTAGGTAGGAAAAAGGAGTCCAGAATGGCAGTGGCTAAAATACAAAGAAGGAAAAAGCTCTCAAAAATAGAACAAATGAACGTCTGAAGACTGGAATGAGAACCTCAGGTGAAACAGTCCACTTGGCTATCTCAATTTACATAGGGCAGCCTCAGGGGGAGGAGAAAAAACATATAAAAAGAGGAGTTAAAATTGAACTCTTCTCTTCTTTTGTGTTGACCTGCCCTCACATCTCAAGGATATATTTTCTTTTGGTTGCCAAATAAAACTGAGCTGTAACCAAGCTGTGACACTGGACTACCATTTAAACTGAGTTGCAACCGAGTTGTAACACGGGTCTGCCACTTCAAGTTTTTGCTGCAACAAGACAGAATTGAGGAAATTACATACTCCCCCAACATTATTTTCAAAACAACTAACCCCCTTAACCCTTACTGCGTAATGCACTCTGGCCATTTGAACTAACAGGAATTAGAAATATATTCTCATATACAGTATTTTTCTAATTCCCTTAATTTCTAATTCTAGGTGACACACAAAACTACATACATAAGATATTAATATAAGAAGCAAATAATAAGGAAGTATAATATAGTAAATATTTTAAGAATAGTTATGGTAATAATATGTGTGTTTATTTGCTCAGTATGTCTAACTGCAAAATTTTGGACTGTAGCCTGCCAGGCTCCTCTGTCTAAAGGATTTTTCAGGCAAGAATACTGAAGTGGGTTGCCATTCCCTTCTCCCCAGGATCTTTCTGCCCTTGGGATGTAACCCTCATCTTCTGTGTCTTTTGTATTGCAGGAAGATTCTTTACTTGCTGAGCCATCGAAGAAGCCCAAAGATAAACGTATAAATAATGTTTAAAACTTTAAACAAAGTTAGAAATTGCATCCTTTTATGTACCCATAGAAAGAAAATACTGAATGTGGGGCAATTATGTGCCATGCAGTAGCTGTGCTAAATATTCACATATTAAAACTAGCATGGAAATTTTTTCTCAATAAATTAAAAAAGTTACATAGGCAAAGAAAGTTAAACTAATAATGACAGATGGATAAGTTCTGACTAAACATGTAGAAGAACATCAAAAAGCAAGAGGCATTCTTCAAGAATGTTTTCACACACAAAAAGAATGTCATTTGATTTAAAAATGAGAACATATTTTCCATATGGTTAAGAGGGATATTGAGGCAGTTAGAATGATACGTGCTTAAACCTGAGCCACAGAGAAATGCATCTTTAAGTAGTCTAGTACTTGAATCATAAGGTGCAGGTAAAAGCAGAGTTGAAGAGATGAGGTAAGTGTAAGAAATATTATCCTCTTCAGGCATTTAAAGAGAAAGGATCTAATACAAGACATTAGGAGTTTACAGATTCATTGAGATGGCTGAATGAGTAGTCTGTCCAGAGTAAACTATTTTACTGAAGCTGTTCTTCAGAAATAAAGAAGCTGCTACTCCAGCCATGACCTTTCATTTTCATAAATCAGTTACTACATTGCTGAATCCAACCCTTGCTTGATATTTCTTCTTAATAGGAATCTTCTTACAACTTCTTACAATCTTCTTACAACTTACAATAGGAGGATGCACTTGACTAGATCTACTAAATATCACTGATATTCATTTACCTTGTGGAGTCTAATTTACAATGTCTTTTAAGTATGTGAGGGCAGAGCACTCTAGAGAAAAAAATTGAAAAAACCGATCATATTCTCCAAACACCATCTCTTTGAGTATTCAATATCTTAATTTATAATTTCAAGCATACTTTTACTCATAAAGTATAGCAGTAGTAAGGTAGTAACAACATATCTGCATCATTATAAAACCATTCATTTTATAAATAATTACTCATTCATTTTGCTCATAATAAGAAATACTCAGAGTCCTGTCAGTCATCATGTAAACCCCATCTGCTATTCATTCCTCTTATAGATCAATCAAATTTCTACTTGCTATATTATAAGAGTACAAAATTATAAAGACAATCTTCAAATTGCATCTTTTATTAAATAATTGGGATAGTAAAGAAAAATGACCAAGATTTATATTTCTTAATATAATTGATGATTTTTATATAGAGAGATAGCAAACGTTTTATACAAAGAGATACTTTTGCAAATATTTATCATTACTAATAACTTCTACATAGAATATACTCCAATCATTACTGTTTTATAGCCTAGATGAACTGCTTTCTCTTACTTTAGCTATTATGACTCACTCAGTGAATGAGCAACATACCAAAGTATAATATATTGCCTTCAATATACAGAATCTTAGGAATCATTGTATCTTTAAGTAGAGGGAAGATCAAGAGGTGAAATTTTGTTTTTCCCTGGAGGGGCTTATTTGAACCTTTTCTAGACTATACTGCAAACTACAAAATTCACTTAAATGCAAGTCCTTAAATATTTACTTACATTTTTTCTTCTCTAATGTGCATGTATCTTGTCAAAGCATTGTGATACTCCATTGTTCTTACTCAAAAATAAATGGGCATAATGTGAACCAACTAATATAATCCTAAAGTAACATGTTGAAGGTGTACTTCAGTTGCTACATGGTGGAAATCAACCATTATTGTTTTTTGTTTTATTGCCATTGGGAAATAGTAACCAATTATTGGTAAATAGCCATATATTGGGTACTGGCAGCAAAGTCAAATCACTCCAGTTTAAAAATTGTATCTGGAATATCATCTGCAGTAGGATTAATCATTTGAATAATTCAATGTATTCCATTGTCATTCATTTCTCAAGTACTCTCTGTCTTTGTATCAACCTAAAGAGCGAGTTGTTTGGAATATATAATATGACAAATTTCATTTGACACTGATCTGTCATTTCCTATTTTGTATCACTGTTTTGGCATACAAATGCAACCTCAGAGGTCCGCACATCACTCTTTGCTCCTAATTATCTCAATGAGTAGGCCCAATATTAATGCATGAATATTTCAACTCTTCACTCAGAGACTGGAGCATATCTAATGGATGGACTCTTGTTCTACAGTAAGACGAAGCCAGATTTGAACTACTTTTCCACTTGATTCCCAGAGGTGGACCCCAGTGACATTTGTTTTTTTATAGATTGGAATTAATGAGAATGTATCCAAAAATCTCCAAAGATAGTTTGCTCTCTTTTCTCAATATACACCTATCCTAGTAAATATCTGAATGCGATTTTGGAAAAAGCAAACACATATTCCTATCAGTGTCACAGGGTTCTTCCTCAAAGTCCCCAACTTTATCTAACTTGATGAGATAAGGATTTATCATCTGAATCATATCTGTAATTGACTGTAATTGAGTATAAAGTTGAACTCAGTGTCTTGCTTACCGTGCAGAGATTTCTCAGATGTTTGAATCACAAAGAATCCATAGTTTTCAGTGCTATTATAATAATTTTTCAGTGTTATAAAAACATAATGAATTAGACATCATCAAAATTCAACATGAATGCAATTTCTGATTTGGTTCTTCTTTTAAGGTAGCTGTGGCAACCTTGTCTATGGCTTAGGAATTGGATTTTGCTATGAAAGATGTACTATTCTGAGAGTCTTTCATCAACTTTATTTATTTATTTTCACTGGAGTATAGTTACTTAACAATATTGTGTTAGTTACTCCTGTGCAATGAAGTGAATTAGCAATATGTAATGCCAGTACCCTTTATCTTCACCAGTGGCCTATTGAGAAGAACAGTTCTTTACAAAGTTCTTTATATTCTTGTTATCTTTGCATTTGTCAATGTTTTTCTTGAGAAACATGGTAGTGAATGGGTCATAAGTTGTACATTCTTATCTTTCTAGAATTTGGGATTCTTATCTCTACATTTTATCAGTTCCTTCTAATACTTTAGCTTCATTCAATGTCAACCAAAGATGAATCCAGTTTTAGTCAACTCATTGAACTAAAAGTATATTGTCCCTTTCATCTACTTATGCTCTTTAAGCTCAGAGTTTTGGGCTAGCATGTTAAGAATTTTACATTCTCCTCTAGAATCCTTAGAATCCATTACCAACTTTATGTCGATATAAATTGACAAAATCTTACAACTCTTTTGATTTATGTCTTCTCCTCTTTAGATATAATGCTTATCTCCCTGGATCACAATCTGGCTTTTAACTCTAGTTATGTTAGGAGATATGAATGGGTTATGGGGTGGAGTGTGAAAATCTATAACATTTTTTAAGAAAAGTTATCTCAAATTAACCAGTTCATGACTTCTAGACAAGATAGATCTTGTCACATCAGAAAGTGTTAGAAGGTGATCCTCTGGCAAGGAAAGCTATGTTGGCTTGTTATTTCAAAGCCCTCACCTCAAATAGAATTCTCAGATTCATTTTCTTTTCAACTAGTGAATAAATTTCACACACACACACACACAGATTTAAAAAAAAAAAAAAAGAAATACCAAGAGAGACTTCCACCAATATGGGAATTCAGAAATTGTAAAGGCATACTTCACACCTTAGTTTTAGATACATAAACCATGGTGAAGTGAAGAGTGATTCTGGAGAATCACAGAAGTTACTTTGAACATATCTTGAATCAAAAGTGTAAAACCCTGAGCTTGTCTTTTTCTTTTTCTTTTTTTTTTTCATTTCTCCTATGTACTCAAGAACAGTAGCGTAAACCAGAGTATTTATATTCCTTATTTCCCCATAACAACCTTTGAAGTAGACATGAGGCCTGCCAAATCTTGTCTTTAACAGGCACCTTATGGCAGGTGACCACCATTGGTTAATTCCATAACTGTTTGGGTGCTTGTGCCATAGGCTACCAGTATTTCATTTTCTAGTGATTTCAAGATTGGTTTCACTGCCCACACATTCAGTCAAGTCAGATAATTGATGTCTGTCCCAATTTCTGATACAAAGCTGCTACAATAAATAAAGCTTTCCTAAGGTATTTTAAAGTAAAACAAATTTATTAAACAGAATTAGATGCAAGCATAAATGAAAAGATGAGGAAAGTGAGTTGAGTCTACTTGAGTATAAAAGCAACCATTTGAATAAAGCTGAAATGCAGAGATTGAGACCCACTTCCCCCACCATTGTATTAATCACCAATTGTTTGATAAACCAAATGAAAATGGATTGCTTGATAATCCATATGAAAATAATCTTTGATTGAAATAATAATTGCAATTGCCATACTCATGAAGGTGGTGGCTAAGTTCTGTAAAACACTGTCACAACTGCTTCTTGATTATCACTTCTCTGAGATTTTGATTGCCAGAAACAGTGAGAAAATGTTATTCATCTCTCTTCTACCTTCCAAATATCAGATGGATGCATATAAATTGAAAAACTGAACTACAATCCAGAATCCAGATTCTGAGAATTTTTAAAACAGTACAAACCATGCACATTAGAAGTGTGGAATGCATATTAAATGAGTTAGTTCACACTATCCTCTTCCAGAGAGAGGTATAGCTTTTAGGACATTTTAGATTCAATACTTGAAGTTTCAACCTTAGCTTTTAAACAATCTGGGATGGGAAAGGAAGTTTTTCAGCAGAAAGAATATATTCATATCAGATTTGATTTAGTGAAGGTATTTTTATTGGAAAGTTGGATCTTGGTTTGGTAATATTTGTGGATTGGTTGGTTGGAGACATGATTGGGGAAAAATATGTGAGTTAAGAAAAGAATGGTGTTGTAATGGCTTAGAGATTCTAGTGGGATTAAATATGATGAATCATAAGATATGCCATAAAACTGGAAGTTTTCCCCTAGATGTGCTTGTCTGTGAATATTAAAACTCAGAGGAAAAAAAGATAAAATTTTAGAGATTTTGCATTAACTTTATTGTGAATAATCATATAATCCCAAAAGTAAAAACCTTAAAACTAAATAAATTGAAGTTTAACAAAATTAAAAACTATTATCCTTTGAAATGTACTCTTAATTTAGAAAGATGGTAACAAGAACCCTGTATGTGAGACAGCAAAAGAAACGCAGATGTATAGAACAGTCTTTTGGACTCTATGGGTGAGGGCAAGGGTGGGATGATATGGGAGAACGACATTGAAACACGTAAATTATCATATGTGAAATGAATCGCCAGCCCAGGTTTGATGCATGATACAGGGTTCTCAGGGCTGGTGCAGCTGGATGACCCAGAGGGATGAAATCGGGAGGGAGGTGGGAGGGGGGTTCTGGAAGAGGAACACATGTACACCCTTGGCAGATTCATGTCAATGTATGACAAAACCAACACGATAATGTAAATAAAATAAATAAATAAATAAAATAAAATGTACTATTAAGAGAATTAAAAGATAGACAATAGACCCAGATAAACTATCTGTAAATCCCATATTTGATCATGGATTTTACCCAAACTAAGGAACTATTAAAGCTCAACAATAATAAAAGAAAAAAAATAATTTCAAAAAAGCTAAAAAATTAATGACATCTCATCATAAAAATATGTCAAAGGCAAATAAATTCTTAAAAATAGCTGAGGAGACCACATTTCTCACATCATTTTATTAGTCACTAGTAAAAGAGTAAAATAATCTTAAATCTGATGCTATTGTACCCAAATTAGAATGTTTACAATTAGTAAGACTGGTCATACTAAATTGATGAAGACATTTTGTGACTAGAACTCTCAAACACTGTAAGTGGAATACAAGACAGTACAATCACTTCAGACAATATTTTGGAAATTAGTTAAAAAGTTAGACATATTTGTAACATATGATCCAGTTATTTTCCTCACGGCATTTACCCAAGAGAAATAAATGCATATTACATACACAGCAATGTTCATAGCAGTTTATTAATAGTCAAAAGCTGGGCAACAACTTAAATGCCTGTCAACACTGACTGTATAAAAAAGTTGTATTATATACTAATGATGGAATATTAATCAGCAAGGAAATAAAGGAACTAAAACAATAATATAGATGAACCTCTAAATAACTGTATTTTATGGAAGAGGTCAGATCAAACACACACACACACACACACACATAAGAATATATATTTTTTGATTCTATTCATAAAAATCTCTACAAAATGTATACAATTCTATAAGGTCAAAAAGGAACTCAGTGGTTTCCTGGAGCTATAGTAAAGTGGAAGCAGGATGGGCAGAAGTGAAGGATAACAAATGGTCACAAAACACTTAGGAGTGAGGGATATACTCAATATTTTGATTATGGTGATGATTTCACCAGGAGTATACCTACATCAAAGATTATGTAATTGTCCACACTAATCTTGTGCAGTTTATTGTATATCAGTTACACCTCGATAAAGCTGTTCTAAAAAAGTAACTAGCTTTCAGTTTTATTAATTTTCTCCATTGCTTTCTTGCCTCAATTCATTGAGTATTGTTCTTATCTTCATTATTCACTTCTTTCCAATTGCCTTGGGTGTACTTTGCGCTTATTTTTCTGGGGTCTAAAAGTAGAAAATTAGGTCAATGACTTAAGACTTATTTCCTTTTCTGAATATTTAATGCTATACATTTCTTTCTAAGTATTATTTCAACTGTATCCCATAAAATGTGATATGATGGCTCAAACAATCAACAATCTGCCTGCAATGCAGGAAACCCAGGTTCAATCCCTAGGTCAGGAAGATCCCCTGGAGAAGGAAATGGCAACCCATTCCAGTATTCTTGCTTGGATATACCATGGACAGAGGAGACTGTTGGGTTACAGTCCATGGTGTCACAAAAGGTCAAACAGGACTGAGAGACTTTCACTTTCAAATTTAATTTGATTTCAATTTCAAAAATATTTTCTCATTTACTGTGTGACTTTTCCTTTGGACCTTAATTTTTACAACTGTATTATTTAATTTCATAATATTTAGAGATAACTCTGCTATTGACTTCTAATCTATAGAATCTTTGTCCCTGTCATGTCTACCCACACTTTTGTTGTTGTTCAGTCACTAAATTGTATCTGACTCTGTGACCCTATAGACTGCGATATGCCTGGCTCCTCTGTCCTCTACTATTTCCCTGAGTTTGCTGAATTTTAAGTCCCACACTTTAGCTATTCACTAAAAAGTCATATTTATTGCTTTTATTTATTTATTTATTTTGCTCCATTACACAGTTCCTAGTGTCTTTTCCTCCTCTGCTCTGCCACTGGTAAGCCTGTGTTCACACTCTATCTCTAACTGGAGTTGTCCATTTTGCCTTAAATTTCAGGCTATTTGGTTGCCTTAAACTTCAGTTCTTTATAGGTACAATAAAAATTACAATTTTGTATTTTAGCTGTGTGTGTGTATGTCTTTCTGTGTGTGTGTGTGTGTGTGTGTGTGTGTGTGTGTGTGTGTTGGCTTGGTTTGCTTTCACACTAGGAGCAATACACTTTGCAGCTTTCTATATCCTAGGCAAAACCGAGTGAATTACAGATTTAAAAGAAGAAAAATGTGGGGATAGAAAATTGAACAAAAGACAATATACTTCAAACAATTATAATTGTCCAGTTAAAAAGTAAATTTTGTCTGTAACAACAAAAGAGTGAAAGAGCTGTCACCCTCTCTGTCAATATTAGGAGAAGCTGTGAGTGATAGAAAACCTAAAACAAAATAGGCCTCACAAGGAAAAAACAAAAAACAGTTTACTTCTATCCCCAGATTCAAAATATTCTGTAGCTGATGTGGGAAACGCTGGGCTGGAAAAAGCACAAGGTGGAATCAAGATTGCCAGGAGAAATATCAATAACCTCAGATATGCAGATGTTACCACCCTTATGGCAGAAAGTGAAGAGGAACTAAAGAGCCTCTTGATGAAAGTGAAAGAGGAGAGTGAAAAATTTGGCTTAAAGCTCAGCATTCAGAAAACTGAGATCATGGCATCTGGTCTCATCACTTCATGGCAAATAGATGGGGAAATAGTGGAAACAGTGTCAGACTTTATTTTGGGGGGCTCCAAAATCACTGCAGATGGTGATTTCAGCAATGAAATTAAAAGACGTTTGCTCCTTGGAAGGAAAGTTATGACCAACCTAGATAGCATATTAAAAAGCAGAGACATTACTTTGCCAACAAAGGTCCATCTAGTCAAGGCTATGGTTTTGCCAGTAGTTATGTACGGATGTGAGATTTGGACAGTGAAAAAGGCTGAGCGCTGAAGAATTGATGCCTTTGAACTGTGGTGTTGAAGACTCTTGAGAGTTTCTTGGACTGTAAGGAGATTCAGCCAGTCCATCCTAAAGGAGATCAGTCCTGGGTGTTCATTGGAGGGACTGATGTTGAAGCTGAGACTCCAATACTTTGGCCACCTCATGCAAATAGTTGACTCTTTGGAAAAGACCCTGATGCTGGGAAGAATTGGAGGCAGGAGTAGAAGGAGACAACAGAGGATGAGATGGCTGGATGGCATCACCAACTCGATGGACACGGGTTTGGGTAGACTGCAGGAGTTGGTGATGGATAAGGAGGCCTGGAGTGCTGCATTTCATGGGGTCGCAAAGAGTCAAACACGACTGTGGGACTGAACGGAACTGAACTGATGTGAGTCCAGTATTAGCAACCAGGATGTCGTATATTGCATACACTCCATAGGCAGCATGTAAGTCCATAAGGATTTTTCCATCTCCAAACCTCTGCGTTCTACACACAGGAAGGAGAAAAAGTAAGGAAAAATATGCCCTCATTCTTTGATGCCCCTTAATCATATCTGCTCAAATTAACTCACAGTAGTCATTTGTTTATTCCTATTTATAAGTGGGACCAGAACCTACAACTTTTATTTAAAAAGTTAGTGTACTCAGCTAAAATTATATATATATATATAAATATATATATAATATAATATATATATATATATATATATATATATAGTGTTGTCATCTATGAAGAAAGGTATAGTGAAGCTTGGAGACAATATTTTATTATGTCATTACCAAAAAAAGGAGACATATAGAATATTTCTTTTTCAATAATTCCTGATTTTTGCTTATTTATGTGAATGTTTTAGAACTTGTGTATGGAGTATGTGTTTATATATACATGTATCAGCACATTTTGCTATGACTATAGCTAATAATACTGGAAAATAGTTTCCAAATAGGTGATTCATTCATTTCACAGTGCTTTGTCATATTGATATCATTACTCATGATTTTGTTGAAGCTCTCATCATTTCCTTAAGTATATGAATATAAAGCAATTAAAAATGTTAATAGAGGCTAGAATTTTCCTAATGGTGGTTGATAATATATTTTTGTCATTGTTAATAGAAAACTCCTACTATTACATATATGTACTATTCTGCAACATTTTGTTTTAATAACACATTTAATTTTTTGTTCACTTTTTTACCATTTGAGAAGACATAAATAAAAAACAGGAGGGGATGATTAAAAATTGACCTATGGCATGAAAGTGTCTCAGCAAATATAAAATGTAGCATCAGTAAAAGTAAAACTAGTTATTAGTTTTGGCAACTAGAGTTATTAGTTTTGAGTATATAAAGGAACCAGAGATCTATATTGTTTTATTGCTAATTCAGAAAGTGCTATATTTAGACATTTCATACATTACAAAAAAAATCTGTATAACAAAAGTGATTTATTGTAATGTAGGTAGGTCTATCAGCTTATGCTGTTACAATGAGTTAAAAACTATTTGATTTACAAAACTAGACAACTACTATAATAGGACTTCACAATATTATATACAGTGAGTTTTTTTTAATTTAAATTCTGGCTGATTTTCAAAAATGCATTTATATAGAAAATGTACATGTGATCATCAAAGTAAGATTGTGTTTCATGCCTAAATCCTGAAAGTATTTGACAAATATGACGCATGGTTAGAAGTATGAATGACAAGCAAAAATAGAGTATGAGGATCTATTTAAACATGCAAGAATGTTTCAACATAATGAATAAACTTATACATCAAACTAAGGCAGACACTTCTGGATTGCAAACCTATTTAGAGAATGTTTTTAGTTTAGTAATTTTCTATTTCCCTTTATTGTTAAGTCAAAAGCACTACAGTTGAATTTTGAAACCAAATGAAATGAAGTGGAAAGGACGAAATAAATTAAATGATCTAAAACAAAGCACTTATGCCAGTGCTTGCTACACACAATTATAAAGAAAACTTTTGATAAAAAAAATATGGTATAGAATAATGACAACAAATTTAGATGAGTTGTATTACATTTCTCACCTATTTTAAAGATAGTAGATTTACAGAGTTTTGTATTGCTAGTATAATTGACCACTCATATATCAGGCTGGTGTTAAGAACTGTGTATTTACCTCATTTAATTTTCAAAAAAAATCCCATTTCATCAAATTTCAGACAATTAATTATGTTCTTTCTTTCTTTTATATTTTAGCTTCTCTCAGGTCAGATATTTATGTTATAATTAATGGAATGACCTTGTGTAATTGTTGAGGTTTTTGTCTTTGCTAAAGTGTACACATAATACTGTAATGATACTTAAACTATATAGCATCTTAGGAGCCTTGATATATGGCAATGGTTCCAGTTTTCTTTATGAAAAAAAGAAAAAAGATGATGAGGGAGGCTTATAAGACTGATTAAAGTGAAATAACTACAACCAGGATTTCAACTTGGACTCCGATAACAGTACATATACACATCACAAATACTCTATAATGTTTTCTTCATATCATTTATGCATAATATTCACAACTTTAAGATTTATTTAGTGATAGTAAGGATTATTTTGCCATTATTTCAGCTACAGTTAAGTGCTATGCCCCATGCTCTACCAGCTGAGCTAGGATATGTGCTCAATCACTCAGTCATGTCAAGCTCTTTGCAACTCCACTGACTATAGCCCACCAGGCTCCTCTGCTTGTGGAATTTTCCAAGAAAGAATATTGAACTGGGTTTCCATTTTCTCCTCCAGATTATCTTCCTGACCCAGGGATTGAACCACCATCTTCTGTGTCTCCTGCATTGCAGGTGGATTCTTTCTCTCTGAGCCCTTGGGGAAGCCTACAGTTCAGAAATTAATTCTAATAATAGTTACTATTGAAATGAAAAAAAATAGCATTTTTATTCTCTCTTATGAGTTGGTAATAAGCATTATGTTAGTTGTATTCTTTGAACTTGAAAGGGTATCAACAATGACCTTTGACAAAAGGTTATAGAACAAAATGATTTTTATTACCATAATATTTATTGACATACTGAAGCCTTTGAATGCTTGTGAGGGAATAAAAAAATTCAAAAGGTAGCAAAATGTCCTATATGATTGTCCAATTTTACTTGTAAACCATGAACATGTTCAGTTATGCTTTAACTTTATAGCATATTGTCCTGAAACTGTCCATGGAGTAACAATATTCAGTGTATCTTATGTAAATACATTTCACACTAATCCTTGCTTCTCTTGGGCTTCCCTGAGAACTCTGTTGGTAAAAACCCTACCTGTAATGCAGAAGATCCCAGTTCAATTCCTGGGTCAGGAAGATCTGATGGAGAAGGGATAGGCTACCCACTCCAGTATTCTTGGGTTTCTCTTGTGACTCAGCTGGTAAATAATCAACCCACAATGTGGGAGACCTGAGTTTGACTCCTGAGTTGGGAAGATCCCCTGGAGAAGGGAAAGGCTACCCACTCCAGTATCCTGGCCTGGAGAATTCCATGGACAGTCCATGGGGTTGCAAAGAGTCAGACATGACTGACTGACTTTCACTTTCACTTTTGCTTCTCTTTAGAAGATTGGGATAAAGATGTATTCATGGTAAAGATTACTCATTTAATAATTTAACACACATTTTTGATAGCACCTATTAAATTTTATACTGTTAAAGAAAATTTACCATATTCTCAGGGATAATACAACTAGAGGAGGCATAATAAATATTTTTACAAATGCACATATTAATACAAATCCTGACATGTACTCATTAGAGGAATAGACATAATAGTGTGACAAGCTATTTTAATAGCTAGTCTCCACCCTGGAGAAAGAGGGGTGAGCCATGGAAGAATTCTCTAAGAAAGTAACACTTAAGATGAATCACAAAGCATAAGGAGAAATTAATAAGAGTGAAGGGAAGTATAATCCATGAAAACTGAAAAACTTAGTGACGTCTCCATGTAAAAAGGGGATCCTTTATGCATCATTTCACCTTCTCTTAGCTTCATCTGTGTTTTGTTCCAAACTGCCCCTGTGTGGATAACATCTGCATGGGTTTCAATTGACCTTTTGCAGGCATCGTCTGAATGTGCCCCATCTCATCCTCCTGCCATGTGCCTTGCTTCCAACCCATGGCTTCTCTTTTGGTGCCACTAGACCCTACTCAAGGCTCACAAATGTATAACTTATAAGAGCAGGGAACTTAACCTTACTGGGCCAGAACTTTCACCACTAGAAATAGCAGCCAATGAGTAAAATTTTCCCTACTTTTCCCCTTGTTATGCATTGCCCTAGAACATGGTCTAAATTGTTTATTGGAGATTGTCCCATGGGATCAGGAGATCAGTCCCACTTGCTGTGGACTAGCTTGCTAACCAACCCTCCGGCTCTCTCCTTCCTTGCTTCTTTCTTCCTACATTCTGCTTCTGAAGCCCATGTTCCCAAGGAAAGCAATACCACATAGTCCTCTGACTTAGTTTCTGGAGCAGCCATGTTAACACAGAGATGTTCCAGAAACTGTCACTGTGTTGATAATTTGTCAGATAAAAACGACAAACAAAACAAAACCAAACCTCACAGAAGTGTATTAAATGGCTTGCATTAGGTCTCATAATGGATCACAGGTCTTCACACCTCATGGAACACTCAAGCCCAGGCAAGCTTGTCTCAGGGACTCTGACCTGCTTCACCTCCAGGCCTGAATCAATGCCTAGTGAATGACAGTAATCAATATTAAAGCATCCATAATAATGTATGGGCTGCCCAAGTAGTGCAGTGGTAGAGAATCTACCTGAAAATTCAATAGACATAAGAGAGGAGGGTTCAATCCTTCGGTTGGGAAGATCCCCTGAAATAGGAAATGGCAGCCCACTCAAGTATTCTTGCCTGGAAAAGTCCATGGACAGAGGAGCCTGAAGGGCTACAGTCCATGAAGTCACAAAGAGTTGGACACAACTGAGCTTGCAGTAACCCATTTCTATCCACCTACTAGCACATTACATAACACACTAACACATTTCTTAACTAAATGATGCATTCATTTATTTTTGTAAATAAATGATAAGTGTCAAATCCATACATATTTAAATTACATTGAATACGCTTAAAAGAATAATGCAACAGTTTTAAAATTTCAACATTTACATGACACCGGGAAGTATATATTTTGGCAACTCTACCTTCCCATGAAATATGTTAGCTGTCAGCTTAAAAGTATAAGCGATACATTACTTTTTAAAATACTTTCAAGGAATACAGGAGCAGATCAGTGTACTCTGCTTCTTTTCTCAGCACTTGGAAGCTCTAACATATTTGAAAAAATGTTAACATAGTTTGAAAAAAATGTTAAGATGAGCATTAAAGAAGACTTCCAAAGTCATACATGGAATAGACCATCAAGGGATCAGCTGTTTCTATCATGATCTTAAACAGTCTTGAAAATAAGTCACTATAGCTGCTGGTTCTAGAATGATGCCAATGTTGAGATGTAAAGAAGCCACCCTTTTCTCAGCCAAGAAATCGCCACTACAGTCATCAACTACAGAACTACTATACTAAAGGTCATTTATAAGGCAATAAAATGTAAATTTCAAACTTACACTTCCCTAGGAGCAAGTTAAAATATCTATTTATAACTATTAACTTTAAATGTATATGAATGTGTGTGCTTAGATGTTTACTAGATCAAACATCATATATGCTTAGATGTTTACTAGAAGATTGCAGAAGATCCTGAGATGTTCACCATCTGACATGGTCCACTCCCTTGACTACTCAAAGTTTATACTAAAGCTTCTTTCCAAAGAAAGTTAAAGTCCAGTTCTCTAAGCACTTACCCACTGAATGCCACAGCATCCTTTGGGGAAGTTTAAGAGTAGGAGGAGAGCCCATGGTTCTTGTGATGTTACTAGTACTACATGATCCTTCCTCAAAAGTTTATAGCTTCTCCTTCCTTCAAGGGACTCTGCTTTGTGATCTGAATCAACACTGGGATTCAGTGAAAGGCTGTGACTGACTTGACTTCATCTGAAATAGGCTGCTTCCCTTTTTTCCTTCCTTCCTCCCTCCCTCTCTTCCTTCGTTCCTTCTTTCTTTCATTCTATATGCAGAACTGAGAGTACTTTATTAAGTTTGCCAATGGATATGAAACCATGCAGAGTATTTCTCCGTATTAAAAGTTATCAAATCATCTGATTATCTTCTGTCCAGAAAAGTGCCCACACCTAGTATCACTGGCATAAGAAAGTCAATCATCCTCATTGAAACCACAGAGATTTTGAGATAGCAGCATATCCCTTGCTGACAGAGAACAACTACATTTCTTCTCAGAAATAAGCAGGCTTTTTCATCAATGTGCTTTGTAATGCCTTGGTGGATGCATTTTACTCTAAACTTTGGGGGGTACCCAGTTATGGGGTTGACATAATATATATTTTTTGTTCCAATCTGTGAATATTTTGGATTATTTTACATTTATAAGAAATTTCTAATGTCTTAAACTCATTTAACAAAGTGATAATTTGGGTACTGGTTTTAGTTAACTAACATAGAAAACAGCCAATCCACTGAAGATAAATGTCTGTTAAGTTATATTTCTTCTTCGGCTTAACAGTTTCAGAATCTATTCTCTCATATACCTACAATATATATATATACTGATATAAAACAGAATAGATTCTTTTGAACTGTGGTGCTGAAGAAGACTCTTGAATGTCCCTTGGACAGCAAAGAAATCAAACCTGTCAATCTGAAAGGAAATCAACCCTGAATATTCATTGGAAGGACTGATGTGGAAGCTGAAGCTTCAATAGTTTGGCCACCTGATGGGAAGAGCTCACTCACTAGAAAAGGATCTGATGCTGGGAATGATTGAAGGCAGAAGAAGACAACAGAGAATGAGATGGCTGGATATCGTCACTGACTTAATGGGCATGAGTTTGAGTAAACTTTTAGAGATAGTGAGGGACAGGGAAGCCAGGTGTCCGGCAATCCATGAGGTCACAAAGAGTAAGACACAACAACACAACTATTTTCAGAACAATAACAACAAAAATAGAATCTTACAGAATCTTGCAGTAGCTTAGGCATATAGGTATTAATATGTAGTTTCTCTGAGATAGTTTTTAAATATACACCTTCCTCCTTACTAGTATGTATGTATGCATATATGCATGCAAATGCACAGTAGTTAAATGGAGACAACAAATGTAGCGGGAAGGTCTTGCAGAGAACTCTCATCCTTTTCCAAGGCTACTTCTCCAAATGAGGTCATCATAAGCTATTTAAGTAAGGCTACACCAGGAAGGGGGGACGCTGAGCAAGGGCTTCTTCTGTCGTTGACACAGGTTTTGTGGACTGAGTACTCATGCTTTCCTTCCTCATTGCATGCCTGGTACTTCTTGGCTGAAAATCAGACATTGTGAATTATACCTAATTGAGTGCTAGATATTTTTATATTTCTATAAATCTTGAGCTTTGTTCTGGGATGCAGTTAGCTACTTAGAAAGTGTTTAGTGAGTAGGTTTTATGACTTGTTAAGTGGTCCTAGACTCAGCCCAGGTCCTGTGAATTTAGAGTTTCCTTCAGTCTGACTAGTGGGAACACACATAACTCCAGGCACAATGTCCAGTTCCTTCTAATCATTTTGGATATTTCTTTCCTTGGCTTCATGTAGTTTCCTCATCTATATTTACTGATAATGCTGTGTTTTTGTTTGTTTGTTTTCTTCTTCTTTCCAGCTATGTAGCTTTTGACTCTCTCATCTCTGTCCTCTGAAATCTAACTTCATTGCTCTTCTCAGCTCTCAATTTTTTTCTTGAACCAATTTTCTCTTTGGTTCAAGAAGTCCTCTGGACTCCAACTCAGTTCTTCCTGTCTGCATAAATCTTGAAAAATGTTTTAGGACATTGAGCTGGGGAAAACATAGGACTTATTTTGTTTCTTTCTCATCTCTCAAGAATCACTGTCCTTTACTGCCAAATTTCCACTGTTTTGAAAACTACTTTTTCATATATATTTTTGGGTGTATGCTTTGAGAGGATGGGTGGGCAATGGAGTGATTTTCAAGCAGAAGGGTAAATCTGTTTCTTGTTACTCCAATTCAAATGAAGTGGAATTCCTTACAAACTGATTTCTTAACTTCTAAAAGATCATGAAAGACAATAAAATGTACTTTTTAGATGCTTGTAGTGTTCTATCATTTGATATGGGTGGTGGTAGCAATACATTTGCTTATAGCAAGTCTTTGAGCTGAATGTTTTTGCGTGTTTTCTATATTTGTACTCTATCTGCACAGTCAGAAATTGTAACACCACGATCAGGGAACTCTGAGGAAAAGAGTGCTTGCAAAGACCTTCCAAAGTAAGTCTGTGATATGATTCATGAGAACTAAAATGTGAAGGCCTCTCAAAAAAAAAAGAGTGGATTGATATAAAAGTTAAAGCAGACAGATCTATTTGAACCTATTCTAGAAGAAAAGGAAATAACAGATGCTGAGTTGCAAAGATGGATAATTACATAGAAGCAGATATGATATTTATTTTAAAGGCAGGTCATAACAATAATCATGCAAAGTAATTTCAACCTATTACATTTTCTCATACTACTAGAGAGTAAGATGAATAGTATATTTAAGAAGTACAGGCCAAGCTTTGCATGCCATAGTTAGTAATAAGAATATATTAGATATCGATAGAATAACATTTTTTTCATTAGATAGAAAGAGTCAGCATTATTAAACCTGAGCTTTTATTATAATGGAAGATGTGCCCAGTTTTCAAAAACATGAAATGGAAAAGTTAGAAATAATATAAAAAATTCTCTTAAGATCTGTTAAACTGAAACACACATGAATGTGTTATAATTCACATCATTTCTCTCAGAGAATAATATATATATATTTGTAATTTTTTGGCTTCCCAGTGAGTTCATTAGACTTAATTTTTATGATTCTTATTTGCCTTGCTAGAGGACTTAACTTGGAGTTATATCATAATAACAATTCATTTGATTAAAGTCCTCCAAGCAACAGCATGAAGCAATAGATATAAATCAATACTATATAAGTTACATAAAATATTTTAATCCAAAATAGCTAAGTTTTACATAAATTGGAAATAACCTATATAAAGAAACTTAATTGTTAGGTAGATAGATGAATTTATATATATATATATATATATATATATATACACACACACACACACACACACACATATAAACTATTTTGTGCTTTCTAATAAATATAAGTAAACAATTGCCTTTTATATTATTTGTTTATAACTTGACCACTGCATTTTTGTTGAACTACATTTGAACAGATTTCCTTTCTAACGAATTCACAATGCTTTTTCCCTTTGGAATTTCTCTTAGGTAGAGCAATGACAATTCTGTGACTTTTTTCCAGTTTTTGTTAAAAGTTGATTATCAGGAGATTCTTTATTTGCCATATTTAGACATTTTATTAAGGATATATTGTTTCTGACTTATAGATACCTCAACTTTCATGTTTTATCTTGTACAAAGATGATACACTCACAGTATTTTAAAAATTGCCTCAAGTTATTCATCCATTTTAAAGAAAAACATATAACAATGGTAGGAGTTTTCAAAATTTTTTTCTGTAATTATTGTACCCATTAAAAGTTGGTGAAAATAAGCAACTTGATGTATTTTAAATTGAAATATAACATTTAAAAATTATTTATTATTCTCCCCTGTAACCTCTTATTTTTTATCATTTTTATTTATTTATTTATTTATTTATTTATTTTTACTTGTTTTTGCCATACAATGTCATGATATCACCATGGGTTTACATATGCTTCCCCTCCGGAACCCCCCTCCCTCCT
>ML661906.1:4202410-4229284 GCA_007570785.1 Antilocapra americana | reverse complement strand
TCCCTTGCTGCTTTTAATATTTGGTCTTTGTATTTGATATTTGCCAATTTGATTAATATGTGTCTTGGGGTGTCCCGCTTGGGGTTCATTCTATTTGGGATTCTCTGTGTTTCTTGGACCTGAGTGGCTACTTGCTTCCCCAATTTAGGGAAGTTTTCTACAATTATCTCTTCAAGAATTTTCTGATGGTCTTTCTTTTTGTCTTCTTCTGGAACTCCTATGATTCGAATATTGGTGCGCTTAATATTGTCCCAGAGGTCTCTAAGATTGTCTTCATTTCTTTTAATTCTTTTTTCATTTTTCCTTTCTGTTTCATTTATTTCTGCCATTCTGTCTTCTACCTCACTTATTCTGTCTTCTATCTCTGTTATTCTACTGTTGGTTCCCTCCAGGGTGTTTTTGATCTCATTTATTGCATTATTCATTGTATTTTGTCTCTTTTTCATTTCTTCTAAGTCCTTGTTAAAGCTTACCTGCATCTTCTCAATCCTTGCCTGCAGGTTATTGAGCTGCAACTCCAACTTATTTTCCAGGTTTTGGATCATTTTCACTATCATTATTCGGAATTCTTTGTCAGGTAGACAAGCTATCTCTTCGTCTTTTGTTTGGTCTAGGGGATATTTATCCTGTTCCTTTACTTGCTGGGTATTTCTCTGCCTTTTCATCTTGTTTATCTTGCTGTGTTGTCCCTTTATTGTGGGGATTCTTCTCTATGGGAGGGGTTGGATGCGTGGTTTGTCGAAGTTTCCTGGATGGAAAGGCTTGTGTGATTTTCTGGTGGGTGAGTCTAGGTTTCCTCACTGTTACTCCTCACGTCGGCAATGGGTCGCCTCTCCAGATGCCCGATGTCCTCTGCCAGCATTCAGTTCCTGTTTTTTGGAGTTTGCTCGGCCTTTAAAAGTTCTTTTAACTGATGAATGGGTAAGAAAGCTGTGGTACATATACACAATGGAATATTACTCAGCATTAAAAAAAAATTCATTTGAAGCAATTCTACTCAGAAGGACAAAACTGGAGCCCATTATCCAAAGTGAAGTAAGCCAGAAGCAAAAACAACAATACAGTATATTAACACATATATATGGAATTTAGAAAGACAGTAACGAGAACCCAACATGGGAGACAACAAAAGGAACGCAGATGTATAGAATAGACTCATGGACTTTGTGGATGAGGGTAAGGGTGGGATGATGTGGGAGAAGGGCATTGAAGCATGTTAATTGTCATGTGTCTAATCAATCGCCAGCCCAGGATTGATGCTCGGGACTGGTGCAGCGAGATTTCCCGGGGGGGAGGGAGGAGGGAGGGGGGATCCGGAGGGGAAGCATATGTAAACCCATGGTGATATCATGACAATGTATGGCAAAAACAATAAAAAAAAAAAATTCTTTTGGTATATTTGTTGGGGAGAGAGTGTTCTCCCCATCCTATTCTTCCACCATCTTAGTTTCTCTCTTCTATTTTTTATCATCTTACCAAAACTTATTTAAAAGATAATATTCATTCACTGAGAAAGAGATTGAAACACAAAATAAAAATTTTAAGATTATATATAACTTATAATATGAATAGTAACCATTATTTGCAATACGTTGCACTCAATTATAAATGACAGATACCAAGCACACAGAATGTACAATCTCTTTTCACTTTCACTTCCACTAGTGTCTTAAGAATTCAATTACTTAAATAACCCCCTATTCAAAATTATAAATTGAAAGTTTAATATATATTTCAAAATGTTCATGTTCTTGTTTCTAATGATAACTTACAATGATTATTCTTGAGTTTTAAATGATTACATTAAATATCCTTACTTTAAATTATATTAATATACACTAGATTTAGATTCTGTAGGGAAATAAACATCCCAATAAGAATCAACATACATAAAATTTAAATGTCCTTAACATTGGCTCTCAGTGGTTAACTTGGCTCATCTTAATTTGTTCTGCATGAATATGTACATTTCTGTCTGTGCAATACAGAGAGCTACTAAGTATATTGCAACGTACATGACAGGTCCACTCAAACAAAATTATTTTTTCAGCCTCCATAACTTCTGAGTATGCTATTAAGCATTTGTGAGAGGGAGAATTTTGGTATTTAAAATAACCTGAATTTAAAATTTGATTTCATTTAATGTGCAAACATCAGTAGATTCATACAATTTTACTGCTTACTGACATTTACCAGAAAATGACTACCATTTTCATTGAGAAAACACTATTTAATTGGTAATTTTGTCTAGATTTTTTGCCACATTATCTCCTAACCATAAGCCTTACCTAAAAGTTGTTCATGTTGCATCTTCCCCCATTTCATTAGCATCAGCGACATTCTTGCAGTCAATTCCCATCCTTTGGAACATCTGATTCTCCTCTTTCACATGGTATGCCTAATCCACACATTTAAAAGAATATTATCCCTCAGGAAAGAAGAACTATCTCAGATAAATAACTTTACATTAAAAAAAAAAAAAACTAGAAAAAGAAAACAAACAAAGGAAATGGCAACCCACTACAGTATTCTTGCTTGGAGAATCCCATGGATAGAGGAGTCTAGAGGGCTACAGTCCATTGGGTCACAAAGAGTCAGACACAACTGAGTGACTGAGCATGCAAAATATTGACAGGATCAATAAAATGTGGAGCTGGTCCTTTAAAAAGATAGACACAATTGATAAGCCTGTAGTCAGATTCATCAAGAAAAATGAGAAAGGATCCATGTAAATAGAATGAGAAATGAAAAAAGAGGGGTTACATCTGACACCACAGAAATATAAAGGATTAGAAGAGATTATGGTTAATATGAACAACTATATGCTGGTAAAGGGGAAAATCTAGAAGAAAAAGACAAATTACTAGAAATGTACATATCCAAAGACTGAACTAGTAAAAAAAAAAAATAGAAAATCTGAACAGACTAGCTATCCTAGCTATCAGTGATGAAGCTGAGTCAGTGAAAACTAACAATGAAACTCACAGCAAACAAATACTCAGGCTTCACAAGTGTGCCCAATAAAAATTAAGACAAGAGTTAATGTTTATTCTTCTCAAAACATGCCCCCAAATTACAGAGCTATTCTCTTCCTCTTTTACACAGGTGTAATTCCACGTGTGTGTTTTTGCATTCATTTATTTTCCTTTTCTTTCCTTTTTTTTTTTTTTTTTTGGTGGGGGGGATTGTTGCACTGTGCAGCTTGCAGGATCTTAGTTTCCCCATCAGAGATTAAACCTTAGGCCCTTGGCAGTGAAAGCACAGAGTTTTAACCACCAGACTGCTAGGGTATTCCTGACAGTCGTTTCTTATACTGTCCAGGACATACTTTTCCATAGTTTTCATTCTCACTTCTTTTAGGTGTCTGATCAAACGTTGTTTTTTAAAACAGGAGTCCCTCAATAGTCTCTTGAAAAAAACAAAAAACAGGCAAACAAACAAAAATACTATTTCTTCTTTTCTGTTAAAAGTTGTCCCCTTTACTCTATTTTGTTTCTTTACATATCAACATCTGATCAGGTGTGTATCAACTTTTTAACTTATTCATAAGAAAATATGATTTTATTTTATTAACAATTTTCAGGACTATGGATACTTTGTCTATTTTTTTTCACTACTATATTCCACACATGTAAACCACAAGGTTGAGTAAACTAGTCACTAGCCACGTGTAGCTATTTAAATTTAAATTAATCAAAATAGAAAATTAAGTAGACTCTTGAATTTCAAGTGTTCAATAGCAATATGTGGCTAGTGCTGCGATAACGGACATGATATTACAGATTATCTTCATCACAGACAGTTCCATTTGATAGCACTGGCATAAAATACATTGAGAGCAATGGTACACATTTAATACATATTTGCTGACTAAGAGTCTAAATAAAGGGGTAAGAGAGAGAAGTAAAGTAGGAAGTCAAGAGATACCTGGAGTAACAGGCAAGTTTGGTCTTGGAGTACAGAAGGAAGCAGGGTAAAGTCTAACAGAGTTTTGCCAAGAGAATGGACTGGTTATAGCAAACACCCTCTTTCAACAACACAAGAGACAACTCTAGACATGGAAATCACCAGATGGTGAATACTGAAATCAGGTTGATTTCATTCTTTGCAGTCAAAGATGGAGAAGCTCTTTACAGTTAAGAAAAACAAGACTGGATGCTGACTATGGCTCAGATCGTGAACTTCTTTATTGCCAAATACAGATGTAAACTGAATAAAGTAGGGAAAAGCGCTAGACCATTCAGGTATGACCTAAATTATATCCTTCACGATTTTACAGTGCAAGTAACAAATAGATTCAAGGGACTAGATCTGATAGACAGAGTGACAGAACTATGGACGGAGATTCATGACATTGTACAGGAAGCAGGGATCAAGACCATCCCCAAGAAAAAGAAATGCAAAAAGGCAAAATGGTTGTCTGAGAAGGCCTTCCAAATAGCTAAGAAAAGAAGAGAAGCCAAAGGCAAAGGAGACAAGGAAAGATATAACCAACTGAATGCAAAGTTCCAGAGAATAGCGAGGAGAGATAAGAAAGCCTTCCTCAGAGATCAATATAAAGAAATAGAGGGAAAAAATAGAATGGAAAAGACTAGAGATCTCTTCAAGAAATCAGAGATACCAAGGGAACATTTCATGCAAAGATGGGCTCAATAAAGGACAGAAACAGTGTGGACCTAACAGAAGCAGAAGATATTAAGAAGAGATGGCAAGAATATACAGAAGAATACACAAAAAAGGTTTTGACCCAGATAACCATGATGCTGTGATCATTCACCTAGAGCCAGACATCCTTGAGTCTGAAGTCAGTGGGCCTTAGGAAACATCACTATGAACACAATCAGTGGAGGTGATGGAATTCCAGCTGAGTTATTTCAAGTCCTAAAAGATGCTGCTGTAAAAGTGCTTCATTCAATATGCCAGCAAATTTGGAAAACTTGATAGAGGCCACAGGACTGGAAAAGGTCAGTTTTCATTCCAATCTCAAAGAAAGGCAATGCCAAAGAAGCTTCAAATTACCTCACAGTTGCACTCATATCACACGCTAGCAAGGAACTTCCCTGGTGGCTCAGGCAGTAAAGCGTCTGCCTACAATGTGGGAGACCCTGGTTCAATCCCTGGGTCGGGGAGATCTCCTGGAAAAGGAAATAGCAACCCACTCCAGTATTCTTGCCTGGAAAATCCCATGAACGGAGAAGTCTGGTAGACTACAGTTCATGGGGTCGCAAAGAGTCGGACACGACTGAGTGACTTCACTTTCACACGTTAGTAAAGAAATGCTCAAAAATCTCCAAGCTAGGTTTCAACAGTATGTGAACTGAGAAATTCCAGATGTTAAAGCTGGATTTAACAGAGAAACCAGTGATCAAATAGCCAATATCTGTTGGATCGTAGACAAAGCAAGAGAGTTCCAGAAAAACATCTACTTCCACTCTATTTCCTACTGTAAAGGCTTTGACTATGTGGATAACAACAAACTGTGGAAAATTCTTCAAGAGATGGGAATACCAGACCATCTTACTTGCCTCCTGAGAAATCTGCATGCAGATCATGAAGCAACAGTTAGAACCAGACTTGAAACAATGGATTCGTTCCAAACTGGGAAAGGAGTATGTAAACGCTGAATATGCCATTCTCTTTGTTTAACTTATATGCAGAGTACATAAAGAGAAATCCTAGGCTGGATGAAGCACACACTGGAGTCAGGGTTGACAAAAGAAATATCAATAACCTTAGATTTGCAGATGTCACCACATGTATGGCAAAAGTGAAGACGAACTGTTGAGCCTCTTGACGAAAGTGAAAGAGAAGCGTGAAAAAGCTGGCTTGATATTCAGCATTCAAAAAGATTATGGGATCCAGTCCCATCACTTCATGGCAAAGAAAGGGGAAGCAATGGAAACAGTGACAGATTGCATCTTATTGGGCTCCAAAATCACTGCAGAGGATCACTGCAGACATGAAATTAAAAGGCACTTGCTCCTTGGAAGGAAAGTTATGATCAACCTAGACAACATATTAAAAAGCAGAGACATTACTTTGTCAACAAAAGTCCATGTAGTCAAAGCTTTGGTTTTTCCAATAGTCATGCGTGGATGTGAGAGTTGGACCATAAAGAAAGCTGATCACCAAAGAATTGATGCTTTTGGACTGTGGTCTTGGAGAAGACTCTTGAAAGTTCCTTGGACAGCAGAGAGATCAAACTAGTCAATCCTAAAGGAAATCAGTCCTGACTATTCATTGGAAGGACTGATGCTGAAGCTGAAACTCCAATACTTTGGCCACCTGATGCGAAGAATTGACTCATTGGAAAAGACCCTGATGCTGGGAAAGATTGAAGGTAGGAGGGAAAGGGGATTACAGAAGGTGATATGGTTGGATGGCATTACTGATGATGGGCATGAGTTTGAACAAAGTCCAGGAGTAGTATGGAGAGGGAAGTCTGCTGTGCTGCAGTCCATGGGGTGGCAAAGAGTCGGACATAACTGAGTGACTGAACTGAAGACAGAGAAATATCAAACAATAGAAAAGGTATATCATCACAGATCAGAGGCTATTGTAAGATTATTAAGTCCCTATTATACCCAAATGTATGGTAAAGTTTTTAAAAAGCTATTTGAAAATTCTATATTCACAGAAAAACTTAATTTAAAAACAAACCTATCCAAAAAGAAGTTGAAACATTAACAAGGATCATAGAATATTTATAAAGTTGTTTATAAACCTTTAAAAAAGTTCAGGGACCAACAAATGTGATTAAAATTAAACTTTAAATTATTTAAAGAACAATTATTTCAGTTAATCTAATTTATTATATTATGTTTATTTTGAGACATTTAAATTTAAAAATCCAATCTGATTCATTTTGTTAAAGTGGAATAACTGCATTATAAGTATAGAAGCAATGAAAAAATGCTATAGATAAAATATTATTCATAAACAAATTAGGTAATTGTATGAATAGATAATAAATTGTGTGATATTTGATTTCATGAAAGATTCAAAATGAGAATAATGCACTATTAATGGGTAAATGCAATTTGCTTTTTGAATGTAAAATAAAATTAATATCAGGAAGTCTGCTACAATAATTTGTTATATCAACAATTTTGTAAAGAAAAATAAACTTATGATTTTACTGAAGACTGAAAGTGTTTGCTAAAATATGCCAACAAGCAAATGCTAATAACATTCTAAGTAAAATGGAATAAAAATAAAATATAGTGAAAATTTTAAAAATTCAACAAATTTCAATATCTAGACAAAAAATTTCTTCATTGCCATTATTACTTAACTTTACTTGAACATCTTGTGAATCAATAGAGATGTTAAAAATGGAACAATCACAAAAAGAGAAAATAAATCTCCCTTTGTTATTATGATTGTTTGGTTAAATAGAAACTAGAATTATACATGAAAATTTTTTATTATGACTAGAGGTTAATTGAGCACTGTAACAAATCCTTTTCTCCATTTTAGCAATATGCATAGATGTAAAAGACACAATGTCTTTCACAGAATAATGGTAGTGTTTTAAATTTAGAACATCTTATAATAAAATAATAAAATCATTATAGTTTAAGATGTTAATTGAAGTCTGGGTAATGTAAATAAAATTTATATTCTTATATATAAAAACAGTAATATTAAAAAATCAGTTATATAAAACTAGTATATTAACTTAAGCTATTCCAGTTAAAGTCCCAGCAGAGTTTCTATTTACTTTAATTGAATAGCATTATTTTAGTATTATTATATAAGAACAAATGTCCTTGGTAAGGCCAAGCAAAAATAGTTAAGAGCATTTTCCTTTCTAGCATCAGAATATAGATTAAATCTAGAAATTATATCAGCCAATCAAGAAAAAAACAATAAGAAATTTAGAGATTTCAATATATTTTTAGTAATATATCCAAATCAGTTAGAAAGTATACAAATTTATATTCATTAAGAAGAAAATAATTGTACCAATAGTTTCACTATCTATGAAACTGAATTACACACAAATTAAATTCTCAAATGTGAATGAAATTAAAAAATTAAAAAAAGAAATTACATGAGTGACAAAGGTGTTGGGGAGGATTTCTTTATCAAGACTGAAAAATCAGAAGCTAAAGAAGAAAATATATGCATATCTGTTTTAAAAATATGAGCATGAGAAGAAAATAGTATGAACAATAAATTATTAAAATAATCATTAAATTATTAAATTATTCAAATATTTATTAAAGAAAATAAATTATTAAATAGACAATACTGAAGATAGGGTTAGCTCTATAATAGTACTTGATAAATGACAAAAATGTATTAAATATTAGAAAATGAACAAAGTATCTAAAGAGACAAGTCATAGAAAAATGAATTCTCATGAAAAGATGCTTAAACTCATGAACATTTAGGGGAATGCAAAGAAAATTAACAGCAAGCTATCATATTATAGGAATCAGATTAATAAAAATTAAAAATTTCTTGTAATATTTTTGGTAGAAAAGTATGTGTACTAATGTACTTTCATATATCATTCTTCAAACGTAAATTGTTACATCATTTTAGCAAAGTATTTGGGAAATATATAGGGACACATCTGGTTAGCCAATCAGCCTCATTCTTGGTAATCTATCTCACAGACACAAAAGTGCCTATAGATAAGGACAGGAAGCATATAGGCTTTAATAACATTGTTTGAAATTCCAGGGAATCATGAAATAAAGTGGATTTCTATTAATAAGGTAATAATTGTTTAAATTACAGCATTAAGGTATAATCACATATTAGAATATTGTGTATGAATAAATGTGAATTGAAAAAAATACTGAGTGTTTTGAAATAATGGCATAGGTTATAAGGTTATAACTGAATTAAAAATGAAGACAAATGTGGACAATTTCACTTTTGTAAAGCAATTATAATAAATCCTGTTCAATACATATGTGCATAATTATATAGAAATATTTATTATATATGCTTACGTAAATTCACATAGGTATATGTATTTACAAAGGGATATTCACATGTTGGTCTTCCCTGTTGTCTCAGATGGTAAAGAGTCTACCTGAAATGTAGGAAACTCAGGTTCAACGCCTGGGTTGTTGAGAAGATTTCCTGGATAAGAAAATGGCAACCCACTCCAGTATTCTTTTCTTTTTTTCCCTCCAGTATTCTTGCCAGGACCATGGACAGGGGAGCCTGGTGGGCTACAGTCCATGGGATCACAAAGAGTCGGACACAACTGAGAGATTTTTCACTCATTCATTTACACATGTATAATATATAATTATGCAATCGTAGAGAAAGATGCAAAACAAAATGTGCCAAATGGAGTATATTTGTGTGTACCTGTTGACTGTGGGAGTGAACAATCTGTAGAGAAATAGGGAAAAGGGGAGAAAATAGTCATAGAAAATTAAGAGTAGAATTCGTGAAAAATAAAAGTAGTACATATGACATTATGACATGCATGTATTTACACAATAAAATAATTGTGTGTGTGTGTGTGTGTGTGTGTGTGTGTGTGTGTGTGTGTGTGTGTGCTCAGTCATGTCCAACTCTTTGCAACACCATGGACTGTTGCTCACCAAGCTCCTCTGTTCACGGAATTCTCCAGGCAAGAGTACTAGAATGGGTTGCCATTTCCTGTTCCAGGGATCTTCCAGACCCAGGGATTAAACCCACATTTCTGTGTCTCCAGCATCACAGGTGGGTTCTTTACCTCTGAGCCACTAGGGAAGTCCAAACGATTGTTCTGTGTGTGTTCTTCTAAAGGAAATGGAAAAAACAAAAAACAAAAAAAAAGAGCATTTTAGCAATTTGATAAGTTGAAGATAATAGACTTAACACGATTAACCTTCTTATAATCTATTAAATATGTTATAATGATGCAGCTACATAAAGAAATGAGGGGAAGACATAAGCAGACTAAAGAACTGATCACATTTTCAGTAGACAGATAACAATTAGATCTTCATGGATGAAGCTGTGGTAGAAGCTGCATGCTTCTGAAAGAAGTGGATGAGGCTTCCAGTTTTCAATTTTTAGTTTCCACATACTAACTCTATAAAGATAATTCATAACCAAATACAGCAAGCCTAATCTAAACATCATATGTCAGAGTTATTGATTCTGTAGATGTATAAAGCTAAGCAAGCATTTTGCCCTTGGAACTAGGATGCATTTGATTTTCCATCACTTTGCCATATGTATCCTAATGTTAGTCTCTCAGTTGTGTCCGACTCTTTGTAACCCCATGGACTGTAGCCCACCAGACTCCTCTATCCATGGAATTCTCCAAGCAAGGACACTAAAGTGGATAGCCGTCCCCTTCTCCAGGAGATCTTCCAGAGCCAAGGATTGAACCCTCACCTCCTGCATTGCAGGCATATTCTTTACCAACTGAATCCTCAGAGAAGCTCGTCTGTATCCTGTGACTATTATAAATCCAATCATTTTCTTCACTTAGTCAAACTAAGAGATGAAATAAAACGCCTATAGATTCTCAAAATATTCACAAAATGCTTTAAATATGCTAAATAATGTTTTCAATTATAAAATGAAAAAATTACTATTATAGAAATACCTTTAAGGTATGTATATATAGAAATCATGTACAATATTTGTAAATCACGAATGATCAGTCAGGAAAAGCTGAGGCAGCAAAAATTAACAAAAAGTTTAATACACATCACTGCTACCACAAAGAAAGTAAAAATTAGGATCATTCTTTCAAGAACAATCTGGGGTGATCATGGAACAAGATCGTGGGCAGGGGGTGAAAAGTGGAACAAGAAGTATGGAAGTTAATATGCATATCTTCACTCTTGTATCTTAATTAATCCATCATTGCCCAATTAAAAATGTGCGTGAAAGTGACAATGAAAGTCATTCATGTCCTACTCTGTGTCCCCATGGATTCCAGAGTCCATGGAATTCTGCAGGCCAGAATACCAGAGTGGGTAGCTATTCCCTTCTACAGGGGATCTTCCCAACCCAGGGATCGAATCCAGGTCTCCTGCACTGAGGCGGATTCTTTACCAGCTGAGCCACCAGGGAACCTCAAGAATGTGCTTAATAATGTATAAAGTGTAACACTTAAAACTGGTAACTTTAAATTGTTATATCATTGCAACTCTCGTTTAAAGCATGTGATTTCATATTCTGAAGCAAAAAAAAAAAAAAGACATACAAATATAGGCCACAGTAATTCAGGAAAGGGAAGTTCTTTTTCTGGTGTACCTGAAAAATAATTTTAAGAAGACAAAGCTGTTTTTAAAATTTTAATATAGATTATCCAGTTATTAACAAAGTGATTACTGAAATGCAAGAAATTCTTGAGAAAGACTTTCTCAGGATCTACAGTGAGTTCCAAGATTTACTCAGAAGATTATGTCCATGTTTAGAAGATTCAATTGAGATCATGTTTGCAATTATGTATTTATTTGCTTTTGCTTTTAGATCACCTTTCATTTTCTATTCTACTCTGTGAGCTCCTTGATGATAAACCTGTATGTAATATGATCAGCTTTTTATTCCATTGTATAGTACATGGAGGTCCAATTCTTAAATAATGAATGAATGAATAAAGATACTGTACTATAACTAGCTGACTGATGGGATGGAACTAATCATTATTGAAATAAAAGATCAGTCCTATGTGACTTCTACCATTATTATTACATGCCTAGTAAGTAGACTTGAATGTGATAATGTGGTTACTCCTTTGTATGTATTCAAATAGCCACACAAAGAAAGAAAGATCATATATCAAGTCTAAATTAAAGCTAATTTTAAATTGAATATAAATATACACAGAAGGTTAAGAAAGAAGCAGCCTCTAAAAATGAACTTTAGAAAATTGCAAGAATGTGATAATATAATAACAAGCAGAAAGCCAAGGTGACAGATACAAAGATTGAGATAGATAACTATTCAATAGCAGTATTTCCAGCCATAGTAAAATTATTTGGCTTTATGAGTATTAGTACTTTATTAAAATATGCACTGTGTAAATACAGGGATATAATCAACCCTGATTTTCATTTTGGAAGAAACTGGAAGAATACATGATATGAATTATATACAGAGTAAATATTTTGGGGGCCAATTAATTAAATTTCATTGCCTTGTACATTTTTTTAGTTGGATTTTCTCAACTTAAAAATGTTTAAATACAATGCATATACTTTATAAGCATATGTTGTATATTTAGGTGCACATATACTTTAATTTAAAAATACATATAGCTTAAAATTGCAACACTATAACTCATTTTTCTTAATTTAATGACAAAAATCAATATATTTAAATTTTATTTCTTTATCTAGTTTTTGTTACATTAATTCCAGGTTTTTAATGCTATTAATTTTGTTTATTACTATATGAATTAACTATATGAATCAATTCATCCCTTTTCCTGAATAGATTTTTATAGTTTTGGGCAATGTAAGGAGTTTATGATGTGAAGATTTCAAGCTGTGAATTCCAATCTGCAATACACATTAGGAAAACAAGCATTAAAATACGTGTATCATAAAATACCAAATTTTATCCTGTGAATATTTCCATAAATGTGTACTTAAAACATCTTTTACCAAGTATATCACTAATCACGAACTCCTTTACAGACAGTGTCACTGCCTGTAACACTATTTTGTAGCTACAGCTGTTACAGTTTGTGACACAGTCGGTAACTATTCAGTATTTGGTCTCCAGAGGTGACGTAAGGTGAAGTAGTTCATCGTATTAATGAATATAGAGAGCAAGCAAAGGGAGTTTAAAATAAATAATGTGTTTATTTTTTTATTTTTTTTTTAATTTTTATTATTATTTCTTTCTTTATTGTTTTTGCCATACATTGTCATGGTATCACCATGGGTTTACATATGCTTCCCCTCCAGAACTCCCCTCCCTCCTCCCTCCCCCCCCGGGAAATCTCACTGCACCAGCCCCGAGCATCAATCCTGGGCTGGCGATTGATTAGACACATGACAATTAACATGCTTCAATGCCCTTCTCCCATATCATCCCACCCTTACCCTCATCCACAAAGTCCACAAGTCTATTCTATACATCTGCGTTCCTTTTGTTGTCTCCTATGTTGGGTTCTCATTACTGTCTTTCTAAATTCCATATATATGTGTTAATATACTGTATTGTTGTTTTTGCTTCTGGCTTACTTCACTCTGGATAATGGGCTCCAGTTTCGTCCATCTGAGTAGAATTGCTTCAAATGAATTTTTTTTTAATGCTGAGTAATATTCCATTGTGTATATGTACCACAGCTTTCTTATCCATTCATCAGTTGATGGGCATCTAGGTTGTTTCCATGTCTTAGCTATTGTAAACAATGCAGCGATGAACATTGGGGTGCACGTGGCTCTTTCAATTCTGGTTTCCTCGGTGTATATGCCCAGCAGTGGGTTTATTTTTTAAAGAAAAGAGTTCTAACAATACATTTAGAATTTACAATCTTTTGAAAAATTAGAAAATTCCATCCTTACCCAAATGAGTTAGCATCTTCTGAACCAAAATAGACTGTGAAACTAAGTCTATTCTAAAAAAAATTTTTTTCGTTCTTTCTCTCTCTCTCTCTCTCTCTTTTTTTAAACACTTATAGCTAAAGGCAGTTATTTGAAGGTCTAAGTAGAGTGAATATATTCTTACTGGAGTCCAGGACTTACTAGAGTCCTCTATATCTACTAAATGCTCAATAATTTTTATTGAGACATCTGCCAAGACAACTCAGATTTCCAACAGGTTCTCTAAAAGCTATTTCCTAGATGCCTCACCATGAATCCTGACATCCTAAATTCAAATCAGTGGATCCTCCTTGCTCCTTGGTTTAGAAACATCTTTTACCCTAAGTATTTTTATTCATTAAATAAATTTTACTGATTGCCTCTGCATATATCAGGTTCTGTGCTTACTCTTAACTCAACAAGATGAAAAAAGTAGTCTTAAAGACAAAGAGTCCATAGATTTGTGGGAGGCAATTGAGAGAACAGACAACTATAAATGATAGTTGTTAGTGAAGAGATGGTTATAGGTCCTTATGAGGAAGCTAAAATGGTACAATATACATTAGCAAGGAGTGGGGTAACCTAGGAAGACAAGGATAAACAGAAGGTCTAAACTCAGGGTTGGGGTTTCCCTGGTATCTCAGATGGTAAACAATCTGCCTACAATACAGGAGACCCAGGTTTGATTCCTGGGTTGGGAATATCCCTTGGAGAAGAGAATGACTACCTACGCTAGCATTCTTAACTGGAGAATTCCATGGACAGAGGAGCCTGGCGGTCTACAGTCCATGGGGTCACAAAGAGTCAGACACAACTGAGCAACTAACACAACAACACAACAAATCCAGGGTTAGTCCTGAAAACTAAACTGGATCTGAGGCTGAAGGAATTAATAGGAATGAACCTGGTCAAGGAGGAGACTGAAACAATATACTTGAGGAGTAGATAGCTGGAGGAATGAAAGGAAGGAAGAAGGAATGAGAAAGAGAGAGGAAGAGGAGAAGGGAAGGAGGGATGGAGGAAGGAAGAAGACAAAAGGGAAGAGTGTGGATGTATGCCCCTGGGAGATGATGGAAAGCATGTAGTTAGGAATCGTTGGACTTTAAGGTATGAAACAATGGTAATTAAAGAGTAATTGATGAGAAATAAACAAAACAAACAACTTTGAACAACAACAAAAATTGTACAGTTTTTTAGTATGACATTAACTGAATTTGCATATTTAGTTGTTACCTAAATATTTTCATTTATCTATCCTTTTATATTTAATCTAGATTTTATTGACTATGTCTTCCCTGCTGGCTCAGGCAGTAAGAATCTGTCTGCAGTGCAGGAAACCCGGGTTCCATCCATGGTCGGGAAGATCCTTTGGAGAAGGGAACAGCAAGCCACTGCAGTATTCCTGCCTGGAGAATCCCAGGGACAGGGGAGCCTGGTGGGCTGCCGTCTATGGGGTCTGCACAGAGTCAGACATGACTGAAGCGATTTAGCAGCAACAACAGCAGATGTTTTTCATGGAACACTTTTGCTTTTTTCAATGGTGCAGCAGATGTTGGCAATTCGATCTCTGGTTCTTCTGACTTTTCTAATTCCAGCTTCAACATCTAGAAGTTCATAGTTCACATACTGTCGAAACCTCTCTTGGAGACTTTTGAGCATTATTTTACTAGTGTGTGAGATTAGTGCAACTGTGCTGTAGTTTGCGCATTCTTTGGCGTTGCCTTTCTTTGGGATTGGAATAAAAACTGGCCTTTTCCAGTCCTGTGGCCACTGCTGAGTTTTCCAAATTTGCTGGCATATTGAGTGCAGCACCTCACAGCATCATCTTTTAGGATCTGAAATAGCTCAACTGAAACTCCATCACCTCCACTAGCTTTGTTTGTAGTGATGCTTCTTTTTTTCCTTTTTAGTTCTGCCGTGTTTATTGCTACCAGTTCAACTCCCTCCACCCTCATGCACACATGATCCGTCATGTAACCCCGTGGGCTGCAGCCCACCAGGCTCTTCTGTCCATGGACTTTTCCAGGCAAGAATAATGTAGTGGGTTGCCATTTCCTTCTCCAGTAGTGATGCTTCTTAAGGTCCACTTGACTTTGCATTCCAGGATGTCTGGCTCTAGGTCAGTGATCACATGATCATAATTATCTGGGTCATAAAGATTTTTTTGTGTGTATAATTCTTTTGTGTATTCTTGCCCCCTCCTCTTAAGGCAATATTTACAAGCAAATAATTCCTTTACTTTTCTCTCTTTTCCCTTAAGAAAACATGACTCTATTTTAGTAATAAGATGCCAGATATTGTTACATTTTTTTATGTTGTTGCATTCTTATATTTCAAAAAGTCAGCTTTAGTAGTAAACTTATGAAATAAAGTGCAGTATTTCCATTACTGATAAGCACAGAGGCTAAACTATTAATAGGACAGATTAGGAGTAAGAAGTAAACAGAAACTTTCATAAAGGAAAAATTTCAAAATGTTGCCACTTTCTGATTTTTAAAATTAGGCAAAATCATACAGTATAAAACTGATCAATTTTAAGTAACCATTTTGGTGAATTCTGACAAATGTGTACCACCTTGTACTTTTTATCACTATTCTGGAGTAGAGTATCTGCATCTTCCTGAAATGTTTCCTCATATCCCTCTGCAGTCAGTGCACCCCACCCTCCTCACACCATCCACTTCCAGTCTCTAGAACATTGAGCTGCTGTCTATTGTTATAGCTCTGCCACTAAAATGTTACGTAAACAGAATACTGTGCTCTTCTTTACAAAACAGAAACAGAATTACAGATATTGAAAAAAAAATATGGTTACAGTAGGGGAAACATGATGGAGGGATCAATTGGGAGCTTAGGATTAACATACACACACTAATGTCTATAAAATATATAACCAACCAGGATCTACTGTATAGCACAGGGAACTCTGCTCAATATTCTGTGATAACCTATATGAGAAAAAACATCTGAAATATAATATATGTATATGTATATATACATTAATTATTAATTATTAATTATTTTCCTGCACTTTGGAAGCTAACACAACATATTGTAGATCAGCTATACTACAATACAATCATTTAAAAGGATAACATACTGTTTGTAACTGGCTTATTTTATTTCAGTCAGGACTTTTGCTGTTTGTCTAGTGTGGAAGGCTAAATGGTGACCTCCAAAAGATATGTCTGTATCTTAACAATTGGAATATGCCTTACAGGCAAAAGAATAATAATGAGAGTTGCTTATGCTTGGGACTTCCAGATAGTGAAATGGTAAAGAATTTGCCTGCAATATAAGAGCTGCAAGAGAAGTGGGTTTGATCCCTTGGTTGGGAAGATTCCATTTAGTTCAGTCAGCTCAGTCGCTCAGTCCAGTCCAGTTCTTTGCAACCCCATGGACTGTAGCATGACAGACTTTCCTGTTCATTACCAATTCTTGGAGCTTGCTCAAACTCATGTCTATTGATTCGGTGATGCCATCCAACCATCTCATCCTCTGTCATCACCTTCTCCTCCTACATTCAATCTTTCCTAGCATCAGGCTCTTTTCCAAGGATTCAGTTCTTTGCATCAGGTGGCCAAAGAAATGGAGTTTCAGCTTCAGTATGAGTCCTTCCAATGAATATTCAGGATTGATCTCCTTTAGGATGGGCTGGTTGGATCTCCTTGCAGTCCAAAGGACTCTCAAGAGTCTTCTCCAATGCCACAGTTCAAAAGCATGCTTTCTTTATAGTCCAACTCTCACATCCAAACATGGCTACTGGAAAAACAACAACTTTGATTAGACGGAACCTTTTTGGCAAAGTAATAGTTCTGCTTTTTAATGTACTGTCTAGGTTGGTCATAGCTTTTATTCTGAAGAGCAAGTGTCTTTTAATTTCATGGCTGCAGTCACCATCTGCAGTGGATTTGGAGCCTGCCCCAAAATAAACTCTCACTGTTTCCATTGTTTCCCCAACTATTTTCCATGAAGTGATGGGACCAGATGCAATGATCTTAGTTTTCTGAATGCTGAGTTTTAAGCCAACTTTTTCACTCTTCTCTTTCACTTTCATCAAGAGACTCTTTAGTTCCTTTCCACTTTCTGCCATAAGGGTGGTGTCATCTGCACAACTGAGATTACTGATATTTCCCTTAGCAATCTTGATTCTAGCTTGTGCTTCAACCACCTGACTGTATATTGTCACTCTGCTTATTTAACTTATATGCAGAGTACATCATGAGAAACGCTGGGTTGGAAGAAGCACAAGCTGGAATCAAGATTGCTAAGAGAAATATCAATAACCTCAGATATGCAGATAACACCACCCTTATGGTAGAAAGTGAAGAAGAACTAGAGTCTCTTGATGAAAGTGAGAGAGTGAAAAAGTTGGCTTAAAGCTCAACATTCAGAAAACTAAGATCATAGCATCCAGTCCCATCACTTCCTGGCAGATAGATGGGGAAACAGTGGCTGACTTTATTTTCCTGGGCTCCAAAATCACTGCAGATGGTGATTGCAGCCATGAAATTAAAAGATGCTTGCTCCTTGGATGGACCAACCTAGACAGCATATTAAAAAGCAAAGATATTACTTTGCCAACAAAGGTCCATCTAGTCAAGGCTATGGTTTTTCCAGTAGTCATGTATAGATGTGAGAGTTGGACTGTGAAGAAAGCTGAGCGCTGAAGAATTGATGCTTTTGAACTGTGGTGTTGGAGAAGACTCTTGAGAGTCCCTTGGACTCCAAGGAGATCCAACCAGTCCATCCTAAAGGAGATCAGTCCTGGGTGTTCATTGGAAGGACTGATGTTGAAGCTGAAGCTCCAATACTTTGGCCACGTGATGTGAAGGGTTGACTCATTGGAAAAGACCCCGATGCTGGGAAAGATTGAGGGCAGGAGGAGAAGGGGACGACAGAGGATGAGATGGCTGGATGGCATCATTGACTTGATGGCCATGGGTTTGTGTGTACTTCGAGAGTTGGTGATGGACAGGGAGGCCTGCCGTGCTACGTTCCATGGGGTTGCAAAGAGTCGAACACGACTGAGCAACTGAACTGAACTGAACTGAACTGAACACTGTCTAGGTTTGGCATCGCTTTCCTGACAAGAAGCAGTGGTCTTCTATTTTCATGGCTGCAGTCACTGCCCACAGTGATTTTGGAGCCCAAAGAAAATGAAATCTATCACTGTTTCCATTTTTCCCTCATCTGTTTGCCAGGAAGTGATGTGACTAAATGCTACGATCTTCCCTTTTTAAGTGTTAAGCTTTAAGCCAGCTTTTTCACTTTCCTCTTTAACCTTCAACAAGAGGTTCCTTTTCATTTTCTGCCAATAAAGTGGTATCATCTGCATTTCTCAGGCTGTTGATATTTCTCCTGGCAATCTTAATTCCAGTTTATGAGTCATCCAGCCCAGCATTTCACATGATGTACTCTGCATATCAGTGCCCTGTGGTTTTAGTAGATAACAGCATTTCACATCAGGTTAAATTTGCATTTTCAAGCAACAAGTGATGTAGAGTACAACACCACTGTGTATTGATTATCTATCTACCTATTTTGGTGAAGTGTGTATTCAAAACTTTTGCCTAAATATCTATTGAGCTTGGAGATTGTATTAGTTTGCTAGGACTGCTTTAATCATGTATTTCAAACTAAGTGGCTCAAACAGCAGAAATGCATTGTTTCTTTTGGTCAATAAGTAAACAGAACTCGGAGGGGAAAAAAAAGTGGAGACTCTAAGTTTGAATTAAAGGTGTCAGCAGGACTAATTCTCTGTGAGGGTGATGAATCTATTCTATGTCTCTCTCCCAGTCTGTGGCAGTTTTCTGCCAATACTTGGTGTCCTGGGATTGTTAAAACATCACTCTGATCTCTCCCTTCATCTTTATATGATATTCTCTGTGTGCATTTCTACCTTTAACGTTTTCCTTCTCACAAGGTCCCAATTAAATTATTTAAGGGTTTAACCTAATACTGCATTTAGCTTGCCTACATCTTTAAAGATCCTATCTGCAAGCAAAGCAGCCTTCTGTGATACTGGGTGTTAGGGCTCCAATAACAACAAAATTGAGGGGTACACCATTTCTTCCACAATAGTGATGAGCGTGAGAAGTTCTTATTAGAGATGTTGAATTATATGTTCCTCTAATGCTCCCACGTGATTATTTCTAGGAGATGACTGATAGTATTGTTCTGTACCTCAGTAGTCAACTCCAAGTTGTACAAACACTGTAACAGTTTATCAGAATAGGTATTATAATAGAATCTGTGACTGTGGGCATAATTGCTAAGGGTAATGGAGACCATAGAAACTGAGCCAGAAACTTGAGGTGAAATTATTCAAGAAACGAACTGTTTGTAAATAAAATTGTTAAAGAGAATCCAAAGGCACATGACAAGCAAGCAAACTCTAATATAGGGAGTGTCTTACGATGTCAAAGGCTGCCAAGAGACTGAATAGAATAAAACAAGAAGGTGTCTCTCAGATTTGGAAGATGGCGCTGACTGGTGACAGTAATGAAAATAATCTCAGCAGAACTGTGGAGACAGCATGCAGATTACAATGTGCTGGCACCATCTTTCTGTAGGAAAACTCATGGTGTCATTAACACCACTTAGAGGTTGAGATATTAGATCAAGAATCCATAGGACTCTAACTCAAGAACTACATATGCATTTCCTCAGATAAGATTTGACTAAGGTAACCCCACTCATGTTTCTCTCTTTCAACTTAAATTTAGACATACAATTCATACCAAATGTGTTGCCTCTGGCCCTATATTTCAACGAGTTTAAGTTGTACATACTCTATGAATCATTTCCGGGTTAAAGTAATACTCGTTGATTTCCTTTTTTGTTATCATTCAGTACCATTTCTAAATTATCTGAAGCCAAAGTGATTATAGCATCTTAAAACAGTGGTAATATATATATATATATATATATATTATTTTTATATGATAGGTGTGACAATATAAACTCACATATAAAAATAAATATATATATGTAGAGAGAATAGCATAAATTTCTTATTTTCTAACTAATTGAAATGTTAATTTGAAGATTTGTTACCAATGACACATGGCTCATTGCTAACACTGAAGGTTGAATCGAAACATTGATTAATTTGATAATTGAGAAAATGGATAACACAATATTTCATTAAAACACACATTTGCTTTACATTAGTGAAGTTTATTTTTTTATCATTCTGAGGGAAATGGAAGATGTTTCTTTTCAATTGAGAATAAATGTCAGATAATTTGGTAGGTTTTACAGAATTATCAACTAATCAAATGACTATTTACAGATTCCCTCCATGAATACACTCATCTTACACACATTTACTGAGTTCTGACTCTGTGTCAGACGTTGTACTACTGGTATAATTAGAATACTAAATAGGACTGACAAGGCCCTGCCATGCCACAGTTTGTATTTGAGGGAGAGTGACAGATAATACAATAAATAAGTGATTCAATCATGTTTTACAGGAATGGTGGCTCCTTTAGATTTAGCAACATGTACTGAACCTTAAGAAACATGCCAAGATAAGAGCCAGAGGAGGAAGGTCATTGTTCTCCTTGGAACTGCAAACTTGGTAGAGAATGTAGTACACAATGATGGCAAGTGTGATGGTGGAATCAAGATAAAAGTTCATCCATTTCCTTTCTTTGTTCTCAGCAGAATATCACGTAAAACTATCAGTTGAGGGGAGATGAAAGAGATGAAGTCTGAAATTATTATCTTGGATATTAAACAGTTGACTTATTTTGGAATCTTTGTAGAATTTCATGACAGTGTTGAGTACGGAGTCATGAATTAAAACACATGTAGGCAGTATTCAGTTTATCCAGCAAAGTCAGATATTGAATGAAAGTCCAGAGAGGAGGATAATTGCTTTATATCAGAGTAAGGGATTTTCTTAAATAGTGCATGTGTTCATGCTCAGTCGCTTCAGTTGTATCCAGGTCTTTGCAACCCATGGACTGTAGTCTGCAAGATTCCTCTGTGTATGGGATTCAATAATACTGGAGTGGGTTGTCATTTTCTTCTTCAAGGGAGCTTCCCAACCCAGGGATCTAACCTATGTCTCCTGCATCTCATGCATTGCAGGTGGATTATTTATCCACTGAGCCACCTAGGAAGCACTTGCTTATATAGTAGAACATAGGAAATGAAGGGAAAGGGAGTTGAAATATATGAAATGGAATAGTTATAGCTTCATACCATAGAAAATAAGTTGGAGAGGTAAGAAATTATAACTAGAATAAATAATTAGTATTAAATGGAAGTCAACGGATGAAGCTGTCTATCAGCAGGTGAATAATTGTTACACTTTAAGCACAGAGTCAATGACCTGAAATAACAAAGGTACCTTTGATAAAAATGTTGTCTGAATAATTACATGATTTGTTTCAAAATTATTTCACCCTCTCTCAAAGTTCTACTGAAGTATGTCCAACTGCATTTCAAATACAGCATATAAACCATGATGTGGAGCTCTGGGTCTTAGGGAGAGAATATGCTGAAGAGAGGAAAACAGAGATGATGGAAAAGCAGAAATAAAAAAAGGAAAAAGGAATATGAAGACTCATTTCTTTTTAGCATTATTTTATTAACAAAATTTTATTTTATAAATTCATATTAAACATGTACTTCCTATTTTTAACTATCTCAAAAGTTGAAGGTGAAAGAGTTAGTTGCTCAATTCTGTCCAACTCTTCATGACCCCATGGACTATAGCCCACCAGGCTCCTCTGTCCATGGAATTCTTCAGGCAAGAATACTGGAGTGGGTAGTCATTTCCTTCTGCTGGGGATCTTCCCAACTCAGGGATCCAACCCAGGTCTCCTGCATTGCAGGCAGATTCTTTACCATCTAAACCACCAGGGAAGCCCTTAACTATCTCAGGTAAACATCCTATCATTTCCCATAATGTGTCAGGACAAGAAATTTATATATATAGTATAAATATATCTTACAGTATTTAGCATTTAATATGCATATATAATTAAGTTGAAGAGTTAACCATGCTCATTCATTAGATAGTACAAATTATAGTCATGTTGATGGTTTCTTTTTTGGCTCTCTTAAGTTCTAAGATAGAAGGTCTTCTTGGGTTTTATTAACTGTAGTTTCTGAAAAAGCTTAAATATCATTAATACAATGTTGGTGAATAAACATTTATTATTAAGTACTTTGAACCTTTAAAAATTATGCTGTGGAAGTATTATTATTTACAAGGAAATATTGTCAAGTGTATTGTTGGAAACAAAAATATCAGTTTGAAAAGAATTAGCAGAAGTATAATTTTAATTTTCAAAAAAATTTATTACAATGTGCATATATATATATACATATATATATATACACATACTGGGAATAAATTAGATACACACATATACAATTAACAGTTATTACCTCTAGGTAATGTAATATTAATTTATTATTATCTTTTTTTCTGAATTTTTTTCTTCAACAAGCATGGACTTTTTTGCAAGTTTATTTTTATATTTGAAAAAAAGGAGATGTCTGAGCAGAGGCTCAGTTCTTCTCAGAAGGCAATATTTTCCTCTTTTCATTTAGATTGGATATTTTACTCCCCAAGCCCTACTTATCCACAGATTTTATGGCCATATTGAATAGTACTTGATGTTGCTTAGTCAATAAGTCACCTGACTCTTTTGCAACCCCATGGGCTATAGCCTGCCAGGATCCTCTGTCCATGGGATTTCCCAGGCAAGGATATTATAGTAGGTTGCCATTTATTTCTCCAGGGATCTTCCCGATCCAGGGATCAAACCCATGTCTGCATGTGGGGCAAGTTCTTTACCAATCAGCCACCAGGGAAGTCCTTGAATAGTACTATACAATTAAAAATTATTAAATATTTGGGGCTTCCAAAGTGGCACTAATGGTAAGGTACCTGCCTGCCAATGCAGGTGATGTAAGAGACTCAGGTTCAATCCCCAGATAGGGAAGATCCCCTGGAGAAGAAAAAGGCATCCCTCTCCAGTATTCTGGCCTGGAGACTTCCATGGACAGAGGAGCCTGGCGGGCTACAGTTCATTGGGTCACAAAGAGTCGGACACGACTGAAGTGACTTAGCATGCATGCAAGTATATGTGAATATTTCTCTATTAAGGAGAGAAAACATTTTCTGTGTAAAATGCTCTTGTGTATGAATCTTTGCCATTAAATATTCCTTGATCAGCTACTGGAATTATCTTTTCTGTTCCCCTGTCGGAAAGGTGAAAATAAATCATAGTTACTGAGAAAAAAATAGTAAGCTACCTGAAAGGATCATTTTAGCTATTATGAAAAACAAGTAAAAAACAAACAAACAAACAAACAAAGTTTCTAACACTTGCAAAAAATTAGCATAGTCCATTATGGTAAACTCTACCATATAAATACATTTTTATTTCACTCTACTAATTTTTCTCTTTCATTTTACTGCATAGTTCTTGTTCTTTTCTTTCATTTTTCTGATTGTATTCTGTTTTCTTTCCATTTTCTCACTAAACTGGAACTCTAAATTATTTCATAGAAATCTATGATCATTCTATATCTTACAAATTGCTTAGTACCAAATTAACCTTATGTGATTTGTTGTAGACATCATGTCTGAATGCCCACTCTTAGTCATTGATTTTCCTACCTTGGCTCACAAGATAATCTTAAAAGCTTTGATTTCACAGATGCATCCAAGTGGTGCTTGTGGCAGTACTTTTAATTAAAAAGTGAAGCTATTGAAATAAACAAAAAATAAAAATGTAGTCCTTTATGCAAATCAACTCTGTAAAGAGGAAATTTACATATAAGTCACTTTTTTCATAAAAGTTTGGTCTATAAATTCATATTCACTTAGATTTATTATTCCCAACTAGACTTGCCTTACCTACCATGTTGTTATTGTTATTTAGTCACTAAGCGATGTCCAACTCTTTTGCATCCCCATGGATTGTACCCCGTCGAGTTCCTCTGTCCATGGGATTTCCCAGGCAAGTATAATGCAATGGGTTGCCATTTTCTTCTCCATGGGATCTCCCCAAACCAGGGATGGAACTTTCATCCCTTGCATTGGATTCTTTACCACTGAGTCAGCAGGGAAGCCCCTTAGACATTAAAAAAATTCTATCCTTTTCTTCAAATGTTCTCTGAAGCGACTTAGTAGTAGCAGCAGCAGCAGCTATTATCCACAGTGTTATCACTCTAAGAGGCTTATCAATGTATTGATCCACAAAACAATTTCATTTTTAGAGGAAATTCCAGTGATAATAAAATTTAGTTATTATTATTATTTGTCAATTAATGAAGACAATGGTCAATGAATTAGCTGTAGTTGTTTTTAATTGGTATATTACATGTTTGAGTGTGTATAATTTTAATTTATAGTTATTTTTTACTTAAAACTTATTTTTTGCAACGTAGAAAATGTGAGTATTAATAAAGACCATGAGACTGACTTAGGGATTTATACACCATAGTAAACAAGCACACAACTATTTCTTTAAGGCTCCGGTCAGTGATTTCTCTTTCCATGTCAGACTGCCACCATATCCAACATCAAATCATCATTCTTTCTAGCTATTTGGATAATTGAAATTTGGCATAGCTCCTTTCTTCACAGGGGCATACTCAAAATGGAGGTCAGCATTTTTTTTTCCTGTGTCTAAAAGTGAGATAGTAAATATTTCTGACTTTTCAGGCTATGTGGACGTCTTTGAAACTTCTCAGTTCTGTCGTCTTAGTGCTAAAAGAGCCAAGACAAGTGTGACACAAGTGCGCTATTGTCCAGTAAAACGTTATTCGCAAACGCAGGTGACAGCCCCAGCAGTGGGTCGCCACGGTGCAGGCTCACTCCCCCCCGATCCCCCTTGTAATTGGGCTTCACAGGTGGCGCGAGTGGTGAAGAAGCACCTGCAACACAGGAGCTGCAAAGAGACTATGGGTTGACCCCTGCGTTGGGAAGACCCCCGGCAACCCACACTAGTGTTCCTGCCTGGAGAATCCAACGGGTAGGGGGGCCTGGAGGGCTACAGTCGACAGAGTCACAAAGAGGCAGTCACAACTGAAGTGACTTAGCAAGCTTTCATAATTGCAACAAAATGCCCCAGAAATAATTCAAAAGACAATGATAGAAGTATTTTGAAGCTATAAAAAAGGATGGGCTAGGAATATTAATCCTTAAGGAACAAGAAAATAGTTCCTTGGTTTTTATTTTTATTTCCTAAATATGATGGTCACTGGAGACTTCTATAACCTGACACTATCCATTGGAATAAAACTAAATAAATAAACCATAAAGTACTTTCTCTGCTCAGAGAATCAGGAAACGCAAAGGCCAAGGCTTGTTCCATATCTAACATATTGGTTAATTCACTTTCAGCAGCAGCTTTAAAGATTTAACATCCTGAACCACCCTGCGCCAAACCTGGGACACTAGTGACCAAGCAGATCCACCCACAGGGAAAGCAGCAGAAGAGCCATGGGTGTCTTGACCTTCTATGTAGTAGCACAAGGATACAAAAACCTAGTCTATCTCTTCCCTGTCATATCTACTACCCCAACCTACCTCCTTCATACCTAGAAGATTTCCCCACCAACAATAGACAGCTTTGGAAAGTGGCTTCTGCCTTAGAGGGAGACACTAACAGAGTTTGAGCAGGAGCATCAGTAGCAACTGAAGAAGAAAGCAGGGCAGAATAATATTGTCAGAGCTCTGAAAACTAAATAGCCATAGGGAGTATAGCTCACAAAAGTGATCAGAATCTATCTGCTTACCTTGCATAGAATACAGTCAAATATCTACTGACATAATATTCAAAATATTCATGATGGAATAAAAAGCCACTCATCATATCCAGAATCAGAAAAAAAAAAAATTTAAATGAGGAAAGACAGTCAACTGATGCCAATGCTGAGATGTACCAGATGTTAGAATTACCTTATGATTTAAACAGCGTTACAAGAAAGACTTACAGAAAATGATTTTTAAAAATCTCAAGAAAGATGTAGAAGTTAAAAAATGACTAAAATAAAATTGCAGACACAAAAATTAACATAACTGAAATAAAATTTACTGGGGGAATGTGACACTGGAGTGGAGATGAAAAGGATAAAATCAGACATTTACTGACAGATCACTAGAATTTAAGTACTCTAAACAGCAGAGAATCAATTTTAGGAAATCAGCCTCAGGGATTTGGGTAACAGAAGACTATGTAAAAGGAGGAAAACTAAGATGGCGGAGGAATAGGACGGGGAGAACACTCTCTCCCCAATAAATATACCAAAAGAACTTTTAAAGGCCGAGCAAACTCCAAAAAACAGGAACTGAATGCTGGCAGAGGACATCGGGCATCTGGAG
>ML661906.1:4159692-4195886 GCA_007570785.1 Antilocapra americana | reverse complement strand
GCACTACAACTATTGATCCTGTGATATAGAGCCATGGGTCCTAGAGTTTATTTTCTGCATCAAGGGAAGCTGATGCAATGAAAAACCTGTACAGTGAAATGAAGAGCAGCCCCTCCTCTCATCAGTACACCTAGAGCAAAGCCCATGCAACAAGACCCAGAACAACAAAATTAAAATAAAATTATTTTTAAAAATGGGTGAAATTTCCCAAATTCAATGAAAGATATTTAGTTACTATATATTCAATTAATTTAGCAATGCTAAGTTGGATAAGCTTAAAAATTCTCACCCAAATATAATTATAAAATATTAAGGACAAAAAATTCATGCAAATATCCAGAAAGAAGTGATACAATACCTATGGAGAAACACCATACAGTCAGCGTATCATCTAAAACAACTGAGGCCAGAAGAAGCAGAACAACATTTTCAAATATCAGTTCAGACTTACGTATACTGAAAAAAGTCTTATTCAAGAATGGATTAAAAATCAAGAAAATTTGCAGCAAGCAGAACTTTCACTTTAAAATTGCCATAGGAAACTCTGCAGAGAAAAGGAAGGATAACCAAAAAATGTAGAACCTTCACAAAGGAAAGAAAAAAATCACAATGAGTAAAATTAGAAATAAAACATAACAGACAATTTTTAAACTATTGGGTTTATTTAATCATATTTTATGGTGGTAACAACACTTTTAATAAGTTAAGATATAATGCTCAATGTAAAGATAAGAACAAAACAATTGTTATAATTATATATAAAAGTCAAGGGAATAAAGGGACCCAAATGGAAGTAAACTTTCTATATTAATACAAATAGATTGTGATAAACAACTTATGCATATGGTAATACATAGAACATTTATTAAGAAACTACAGAACAATATATTGAAAATACAGTACTTAGATTAAAATGGAATTCTACAAGCAGTTCAAGTAACCAATAGGAAGAAATCATATAAGAAAAACATAAGCAGAGGAAACAAACAAATAATAAATAATAAATGACAGACTTAAACTCTAACATATCAGTAATTATTTAAATGTAAATGGCTTAAGTACACCAATGAAAAAGCAAAGACTTTCAAGTTGAATTAAAAAAACAGTTGCATATGAGAAATTCACTTCGAACTTAGCAACATAGATTAGTTGAAAATAAAAGGACAACTAAATATACACTCCACTTGGAGGAGACTCTTGAGAGTCCCTTGGACTTCAAAGAGATCCAACCAGTTCATCCTAAAGGAGATCAGTCCTGGGTGTTCACTGGAAGGACTGATGTTGAAGCTGAAACTCCAGTACTCTGGCCACCTGATGCTTAGAGTTGACTCATTGGAAAAGACCTTAATGCTGGGAAGGATTGGGGACAGGAGGAGAAGGGGACGACAGAGGATGAGATGGCTGAATGTCATCACTGACTTGATGGACATGGGTTTGAGTGGGCTCCAGGAGTTGGTGATGGGCAAGGAAGCCTGGCATACTGCAATTCATGGGGTTGCAAAGAGTCAGGCATGACTGAGCAACTGAACTGAATTGAACTGAAACATACACTAAAGAAATATTTTAAATACCATGACTGACTGTATTAATATAAAATAAATATATTTCAGAGCAAAGAAAATTATAAGGGATATCCTATAATAACAAAAGAGTCAGTGCAGCAAGAAGATACAATTCTAAATTAGCATGCACTAAAAATAGATCTGCAAAATGCATTAGTAAATATTACTGGAAATAAAATACAGAATTCACAATTCAACATCAATAGTTACTGCTTCAAAACCTACTCTTAGTGGTTAATAAAAGAACTACACAGAAAACCAGGAAGGATGTAGAATTTAACAGCACCATTAGCTAAAGGAATCTATTAATATTTGATATTTATAGAACAATCTACCCAATAATGTCAGAATACACACTTTTCCCCCCAAAGGCCTATAGAACATTCAACAAGATAGATAATAACTTGTGAGAAAAGAATTATATAATTTTAGAAGGATTTAAATTATATGCAATATGTTCCCAGACCATAAGGGATTGAACTTAAAATTGATAATAGAGAGAAAATAGGAAAATCCTCAAACCTTGAAAATAAAACACACTTAAAACTGATGCATGAAACAAAGAAAGAATCTCAAAGTAAACTTAAAAATGCATAGAACTGAGTGAAAGTAAAAACACATCATATTAAATTTTATGGAGTACTGCTAAAACAGTGCTGAGTGGAAAAAGTATAGCACTGAATGCTTGCATTAGAAATTAGGAAAAATTCAATAATCTACCTTTGAACCTCAAGAAAATAAAGAAAGAAGAGCAAGATAAACCCAGAGTAGGAAGCATATAACTGAAAATACAAACAAAAAATAGAGAAAACTAATTAAAGTAAAATCTGGTTCTTTGAAAGTATGTTTTGTATATTAACAAAATTTTCATAAAACTGAAAAAGAGAAAAAATCATGATTACCACTATAAAAAATGAAACAAAAGGTATCACTATAAAACATGCTGCTTTAAAATGATAATAAAGATTTATAATAATTTGACACATCTACTCAACACCTTGTAACAAAAGGACTAATTCCTAAGAAACTCAAGCTACAAACTCTAAGACAAAATGAAATGAAACAAATAACCTGAGAAGTCATATAACCAGTAAACAAATATAAAGTACAATTAAAAAGACAAACAAACAAAAACTACTGAAAAAAGAATATCAAGGATTAGGTGGTTTTGTAGAATGTTGCTGAATATGGAAAAAGAAAAATAATTAACATCAATTTTACACAATGTCTTCCAGAAAATATAAAAAGAGCAAACACTTCCCAATCAATTTCATGAGACCAGTATAACCCTGATATCAAAATAATTAAGGGAAATCCTGAAAATGAAAATTAAAGGCCAATATGTCTAATAGAATTTATGCAAAAATCTTCAACAAATATCAGTGAATTTAACCCACCAGTATGTAAGAATAGTAGACCATGATAAGTGAAATTTATTACCAGTATACAGTCTTGGCTCAATAGTTCCAGAGATAATATCTTCCATATAAAGAGACTAAAGAAGAAAACCATATAATATCAACTGATTCAGTAAAACCATAGATGAAGTTTAGTTTTATTCCTGATTTTAAGAAAATCAAAAATATTACATTAGAGATAGGGGTGTACATCTTCAGCTTGATAAAGACTATCTACAAAGTATCCATAACTGCATTCATATTTGATGGGTGGAGACTTAAAAACTTTCCCTCTAAAAGCACAATAAGGCAAAGAGGAGAAATAAAATTACTTGCATTTGAAGATGAAATAATTTTCTTTGAAGAAACTGTGTAGGAATCTACCAAAACTCCTAAAAGTAAGAAGTGATTTCAGTGATATGATGGGATATGAAATCAACACATAATTATTATTTTTTCTGACAATAAGTAAGTGGAAACTGAAATTAAAATTCAATTCTATTAATAATTATTCCAAAGAAAGTTAAATGAATCAACATAAAACTGAGAAACTTGTACAGGATTATGTATGATGATTAAAATGTTGATGAAAGAAATTAGAAAAGATATATTCAATGGTAATTGAATAGATATCATGTTAATGGATTGGAAGACTCAACATTGCAAAGGTATCAATTTTCTAAATTCTATCAAAATATCATCAAATATTTGCAGATATAGTCAAGCTTATTCTAACATTTATATAGGAATAAAAAATATCCTAGAATAGCTAAAGTAATTTTTAAAAATAATAAAATAGGGGAACAATTTTTTCCTGATGTTAAAGGATATTATATAGATGCAGTTTTCAGGGCAGTGTTGTGCTAACAGAGGCACAGACTTAAATCAATGGAGTAGAATGCAAAATTTAGAAACAAATCAACACAAATGCGTCCAATTAATCTTAAACAAAGAAGCAAAAGTAATTCAATACAAGAAGACTAACCTTTTAAAAAAATAGTTGTGAAGTTATTAGACACTAATAGGCAAAAAATAAACTTTGACATAAATCTCATACCATATATAAAAATTAATCCAAAGTTAATCATGGAGTTGGTTGCAAATATAAAGTTATAAAACATCTAGAAAAAAATAGAAGTAAAACTTTGGTAACTGGAATGAGACAAAGAGTTCTTACACCTGGCATCAAAATGTGATCTATGAAAAAAAGAAAAAAGAAAAGAAAATGATAAATTGAACTTCATCAAAATTAAAACCTTTTTCTTGGTGAATGAATCTGTTGAGACAATCACAAGTTACAAATTAACAGGAAATATTTGCAAAATCTAGAAAAAATAACTCTCAAATTCAACAGTAAGAAAGAAAAAAATTACATTTAGAAAAAGCATGAAATATGTTAGCAGACATTTCACTAAAAAGGAAATGTGTTGTGCTGTGCTTAGTTGCTCAGTCATGTCCGACTCTTTGAACCCCAAGGCTCCTCTGTCTATGGGGACTTTCAAGGAAAGAATACTGGAGTGGGCTGCCATGTCCTCCTTCAGGGGAGCTTCCCAACCAGCAATCGAACCCAGGTCTCCTGAATTGCAGCCTAATACTTCTGGATTGGGTAGCCTATCCCTTCTCCAGGGGATCTTCCTGACCCATGAATTCAACCGGGATCTCCTGCATTGCAGGCGGATTCTTCACCAGCTGAGATACCAGGGAAGCCCAAAGAGGAAATACATATGCCAAACAAGTACAGGAAAAGATATTCAGATCAATTAGTGATTAAGAAGATGTACATTAAAACCACCATATACCTGTAGGAATAGTTAAAGAAAACAATAACCACAAAACCAAAAATCTAGTGAAGATTTATGGAAAATAAATTTCTCATATGTCGTTGATAAAAATGTAAAATGGCACAGGTTTGCTCAAAAACAGCTTGGCAGTTTCTTAAAAAACACACACACATGCACACACATGTGATAACTATCATACAGCTCAGCACTTATGCTCATTTATCTCAGAGAAATAAAAATACATGTTCACACAAAAACCTGTACATGAATGTTTACAGCAACTTTATTCCATTATAAAATTATTTTCAATGTTATATGTAATTTTGTCACTACTTATGAGAAACAAGGGATTTATTTCTATTACCATTTTAAAGATATGTAGGTCAAGGCTAAGAGGATGTCAAAGTCTCATAGTTGAATACACTGAATAGAGAGATTAAGGGAAATTTCAAGGCACTTTGCATAATATCTGACCCCATCTCAACTGATCACAAAGGTTACTACAATAAAAATAAGAGAAATGCCAATAAATAATAGCTACTGTTTGAAGAGTCAACCTAAATAGTTAATATGTTGCAAAAAAAAGTGACAAAATTTGACACTTAAACATGTTATTTGTTTATTAGAATTAAATAAGGATATAAAAGGTTAAATCACCACATGACTGAAAATGTTCAAGAAAAATACAGTAGCTCTGTCAAAGTATGGCATGACCAGAAAATGTAGAACAGAATAATTAAAAACCATGCCAAATATTGCCCAGGTGATCTCATCTCAGCCCTATTTAATGGAGCCCTGAATTAACTCATATGTAATTTCCCAGTGCTGGTGTTGATTGCCTTGTGTTTATGTAGCTCTTTTGCAAAGGAGGTCAGGGCTCTTAAGACTTCAATTAAATCATTTATTAGAGTCAGCAGATATTTGCATACGTTCTAATAGAACCAGGTGCCTTCTATAAAAAAATATTGTTAAAACCATCACACTTCTACCATCTCTGATGAATTTGGTAGTCAATGTGGTTCACAGAAAAAAAAAAGATCAATATGATTTCCTTGCCACAAAGTGTTCTCTCTTTATTAGTGGGGGTAAAACCATTTGAAAGGAAAAATATCATTCTAACAAAATTGATAATGTGAAAACATTTTGGAAAAATCATTAACAAAGATGATCTATCAATATTACTAAAGCATTTGTCATTTAACCTGAGAAATCTTGCAAATAATTAATTTAACTTTGCCAGGAAAACCAGTAAATAAGTTCAGATTTTTCATCCTCTTCAGGAGCCATAAAGCCATAACACATGTTAATAAATATATAGTGTTCCACAAGGGATTTTTTTTTTTTTAGGAATACAGTCACTGTGATCACACAGTGTACTATGAGCTCTTAGAAAGAACTGTGGTGAAAATTTAATAGCAACATGTTATTTCTGTGATTATTACACTTATTTTGAAGTTCTTAAGTAGAGCATTGAAGAAAGCCTATCTGATGGAGCTTTTACCACTCTAGTAATTTTGCTGGAACACTGAGGTCTCTTTCTAAAGGCCCTTAAAAATGGAACTTATGAAAAGATGAGTTCCGGGAAATGTCATTTTTTTGAAATACATTTCCTCAAGTTGCCATTTTATAAGTAAATTAGTTTTACTCACTTGCTCTTTCCCCTTTTATTGTGCATGAAGTACTGTAAACCTGTATGCTAATGATCACCAGCTACATAAATGACAAAATGAGAGACCATTATGTGACAAACAAATAGCAGCAGTAGTAGCTGGTAAATAATGTCAGCCATTATACCTTATTTGCTGTACCCAAAGTGTGACCTCCTAAGACAACCTTTTGGAAATATGTTATCATTTAGGAAGTTAATCACATGCTAAAAGCAAATCTTGGCAGAAAACACGATTGTGGCACTATAGTTTTTTATGTTGCAATATCTCAAAAGTATTATAAATTCAAGTTGAAATTACACAAGGCTATGACTTACCCTTATCATTGGATCTGTTGAATTCTAAAAACTGGCCTATTTTTAACATGGCAACGGCAAGGATTCTTGCATTTTCTGAGAAATTTTCTTATCTACCAATTTATCATAAATAGCTAACCTTAGCTACAGTGATTTCCTCAGGAAACACTGCTTCATTTTTTCCTATGCATTCATAAACTTCTTTTACAATGAACATATTTGCTTTGTTATAAACCCCACAACTCATTATGCTATAATGAAAGGCCTAGCAAACTAGGATGTTAAACGAAGTAGCATGTTTATTATCTTTACTATTAGTAAGCCCAGTGGTAAATAGAGACGGAAGAGAAGGATATTAAGGTTCAATGAAGGGGGAAAAAAAAGATGACCTAAAGCAATATATTTCTATTACTGCTAAGGAGGGAAATTGAAATATTTCAAAAAGACAAAGCAGGAGATTAAGATGAGGACATAGTGACTTAAAATAATTGTATTCAATTTACTCTCTGTTCTCAGATCAAGACTATTGCAACCAAATAGCTCTACAATATTTTAAATATGGGATACAACTATAAAGATATTTGGGGAAAAGAGTAGTGTTTTCTATGGATAAACTAGTTTGTTTCTTTCTTTGCTTACTGGGAACAATCTAATCCAAAATTTCAGCTGGTTTCAAAAATTTATCAATTCAAATATGTATGCTCTAGGCATAAAAATAAAACATCCAAGTTTGAATTAGTAACATTTCACTGATTTAAGCACAAAGAAAAAAAGAAATAAAAGCAGCAATCATTTCTTTATTTTTACTATGGAGACAATGTGTTATTATCACCTAATGCAGAAACATGCTTAGCAGAACCACAGCCTCTTAAATCTTTAGATCTCAATTTGTCAGAGACAGGAGAATTTACAGTAATATGCCACCATAGCTGAAGAGAATTTACATGGCTCATAAAATCTGTTAGTAGTACACATAGTGGTATGCTCATGTAGAATTGCATATAATTTTGAAATGCACTGCAAGTCTCTTTTATATACATGACAATATTTAGTAATCTCAAGACTGAGGTTCAATCTCTTTTGGAAGAGAGAATAAAAGGAAGGAACACACACTTCCACACCTTCATGGATCGCAGTCTTGTCATGGCAAAGGGGTTTGTGTAATTCAATGAAACTATGGGCCATGATATGCAGGTGTAGGCTAAAACAAGGCGCAGCCTAAAAGTTGATAGTTAGGTTTCATTCAGTGGGCATGTTAGGACTTGAGCCCAGGAGACAGTCTGTCAGTTGACCCAAGAGAGCTGACTCCAAAGAGGCAGGGAAGGAGCCAGGTTATATACAAGTTTGCAGCGAGGCATGATAAATCTGAATATGAAAAGACTGATGCTAATTATGAGAAAATTAAATCTCTCACATGAAGAGATTTAGCAGTCTTCTGTATGGGAAGATGCAAGTGTCCCAGCTTCCTGAAATATTTTTTTTTTTTCATATGCATCTAGCTATCTGGGGCTAATCCTTATTTCTTTATTGCTCACATACTAATTCCTTGTTTGCTATAAGAGATGATAATGTGGTGGCTGGCCACCCCTCACATCCCACCAGGTCCTCAGCGCTTACTGGGGGGAAGTAGTTGATGCCTTCCAAATGGTTGGCTCTGTTTAACCTGGGCTCAGAAACTTGCATTTGGAAAAGGCTTGTTTATGAACAGAGCCTAGAGCAGGAAATATTTCATTTCACAAAGGCCACCCAAGATAGACAGGTCATAGTGAAGAGTTCTAACAAAATGTGGTCCACTGGAGGAGGAAATGGCAAATCACTCCAGTATTCTTGCAGCAAGAATCCCATGAACAGTGTGAAAAAGCAAAAGTATATGACACCTGAAGATGAGCCTCCCAGGTTAAAAGTTATACAGTATGCTGGAAGGCAATTACTAAAGGCTCCAAAAAGAATGAAGTGATTGGATCTAAGTGGAACTAATGCTCATTTATGGATGTGACTGGTGGTGAAACTAAAGTCCCGTGCTGTTAGGAAAAATGCTGCATAGGTCCATGCATTTAGGTTCATGAATGACGGTTAATTGAACATGGTCAAGCAGGAGATGGTGAGAGTTAACCTCGAGATCTTAGACTTGCAGAAACCAATAATTGAGAAGCCAAGTAGCAATTGGAGAGTTGGAGAGTTCAGGTTTATTACACTGGCAGGCCCAGAGGAGTTAACACTCCAAGCTCTAAGCCCCAAACAAAGAGGTTACAAAGTTTTTATAGACAGTGCATAACATCAGACTATAGTTGGCGACAAAAACTGTTATTAGGCTGGTTTAAACTAGGGTTATTGTGCATGCAGGAACAGAGATTAGGACAGGGGAGAATGCCTGACCTTTACACAGCCAGGCATGGTTAAGCAGGATTACAGGGACTAGGTAACTGCAAAAGAAGGGCAAGGGTAAGTGAGATAAGCTTCAGTTCCTAGCACTGTTGTAAGCCTCCATTTTTTTGAAACTATGTGTCCTATGTGATCCAGAATTTGCAAGGAGAAAACCTAGTTACAGAAGCAGAATGAGCAGGAAGTTATTATAAATTGTAACTTTTCCTCTTCATTAGGAATCAGTGAAATAAAATTAATGGGAATGGGTGAATTGAATTCAGATGACAATTATATTTACTACTCTGGGCTAGAATTCCTTAATAGAAATGAAGTAGCCCTCTTACTCAAAAAGAGTCCAAAATGCAGTACTCAGGTGCAACCTCAGAAACTACAGAATGATCTGTTTCCTAGACAAACCATTCAACATCACAGCGTTCCAGTCTATGCCCCAACCATTGATGCCAAAGAAGTTGAAGTTGATGGGTTCTATGAAGACCTACAAGATCTTCTGGAACCAGCACCCAAAAAGGTGTCCTTTTCATCATAGGGAATTAGAATGCAAAAGTAGGAAGTCAAGACATACCTGCAGCAACGGGCAAATTTGGCCTTGGAGTACAAATTGAAGCAGGGCAAAGGCTAACAGAGTTTTGCCAAGAAAACACCCTGGTCACAGCAAATACCTTTTTCCAAAAACTCAAAAGATTACTTTACCAATGGATGTCACCAAATGGTCAATACAGAAATCAGATTGATTATGTTGCTTGTAGTTGAAGTTGAAGAAGGTATATATAGTCAGCAAAACAAGACCAAGACTTGGAGCTGACTGTGTTTATGATCATGAGCTCTTCACTGCAAAATACAAGCTTACATTAAATAAAATAGGGAAAACCACTAAGCCATTCAGGTATGACTTAAATCAAATCCCTGTGATTATACAGTTGGGGGTGATAAATAAATTCAAAGGATTGGATCTGGTAGATAGAATGCCTAAAGAACTGAGGATGGAGGTTCATAATTTTGTATAGGAGGCAATGACCAAAACCATCCTAAGGAAAAGAAATGCAAGAAGGCAAAGTGATTGTTTGAGGAGACTTTAAAAACAGCTGAGAAAAGAAGAGAAGAAAGGCAAGGGAGAAAGTAAGTGATATACCCAACTAAATTCAGAGCTCCAGAGAATAGCAAGGAGAGATAAGATGGCCTCCTTAAATGAACAATGCAAAGAAACAGGAGAAAATAATAGAATGGGAAAGACTAGAGATCTCTTCAAGAAAATTGGAGATACCAAGGGAACATTTCACATAAAGATGGACACGAAAGAGGACAGAAATGGTAAGAACCTAACAGAGACAAAGACATTAAGAAGAGGTGGTAAAGATACACAAATAACAGACATGAAATGTCCTAATAACCTGGATAACAAAGATGGTGTGGTCACTCATCTACTGCCAAACATCCTAGAGTGTAAAGTCAATTGTGCCATAAGAAGTATAACTATGAATAAAACTAGTGGAGGTGATGGAATTCCAGCTGAGCTATTTAAAATCCTCAAAGTTGATGTTCATTTCTCATGCAGAGGTTATATTGAAATGCTTCAAGCTAGGCTTCATCACTGTGTAAACTGAGGAATTCCAGATTTGTAAGCTAGATCTAGAAAGGCAGAGGAACCAGAGATCAAATTGCCAATATTTGTTGGATCATAGAGAAAGGTAGAGAATTCCAGAAAAAAATATCTACTTTTGCTTTATTGACTATGCTAAATCCTTTGACTGTATGAATCACAACAAACTGTGGAAAATTCTTAGAGATGGGAATACTAGTGTCTAAGACTAGTAGAGTCTGTCTTCTAACAGACTAACCTGTCTCCTGAGAATCCTGAATGCAGGCCTCGAAACAACAATTAGAACTGGACATGGAATAACTGGATGTTTGAAAACTGGAAAAGGAGTAAAACAAGGTTGTATGTTGCCACTCTAACCATTTATTTACTTATATGCAGAGTACATCATGCAAAAAGCCAGGCTGGATGAATCAGAGCTGGAGTCAAGATTGCTGGGAGAAATATCTACAAACTCACATATACCAATAATGCCACTCTAATAACAGAAAGTGAAGAGGAAGTAAAGGGCCTTTGATGAATGTGAAAGAGGAGAATAAAAACACTGGCTTAAAACTTAACGTTCAAAAAATTAAGATCATGGCATTTGGTCCCATCACTTCATGGCAAATAGAAAGGGAAAACATAGAAGTAGTGACAGATTTTATTTTCTTGGTTTCCAAAATCACTGTGAGACAGGACAGTGACCGCAACCATGAAATGAAGAGAAGCTTGCGCCTCTGAAGAAAAACTATGCCAAACTTAGCAAATTAAAAAGCAAAGTAATTTATTTGCTGACAAAGGTCCTTATAATAAAAACTATGATTTTTCCAGTAGTCATGTATGGATGTGAGAATTAGACCATAAAGCAGGCTGAGCACCAAATAATGGATGCTTTCAAACTGTGGTGCTAGAGAAAACTCTTGAGAACCCCTTTGGCTGCACAAGGAGATCAAACCAGTCCATCCTAAAGGAAATCAACCCTGATATTCATTGGAAGAACTGATGCTGAAGCTGAAACTCCGATATTTTGGCCACCTGATGTGAGTAGCCACCTCACTGGCAAAGACCTTGATGCTGGGAAAGATTGTAGACAAAAGGAGAAAGGAGCAGCAGAAGATGAAATGATTAAATAGCATCACCAACTCAATGGACATGAATTTGAGCAAACTTCGGGAGCTAGTGAAGGACAGGGGTACCTGGCATGCTGCGGTCCTTGGGTTTGCAAAGAGTCAGACACAACTTCACAAATGAACAACAACAAGAACAAACACTTTTGGAAGAAAACCCAGACATTGAATTTGCCTTTATTTTCTACAGGGCAAAACTGAAGAGCTAACGGAGTTATTTATACTCTAAAATATTTGAAATAAAAAGATCAAGACTCAAGTGACCCAGAAAGTCTCAGCTCCTAAACAGATCTCCACAGTATCAGATATATTCTGTCAGCTCTTAATATGGATTTATTAAGATAAGTTATCAAGTATATGATTATTAGTAAGACTATGAATTCTAAGAAGCCAGCTTAGATTTTAGATGAAAAAGTCATGGTATTTCATCCATACAGCTATTAAAAGTAAAAAATAGCTTTCTTTTCTTTGTTTCTTTCTTACTGTAAACTTATTTAGTGCATTGCCGTGTAAAACATTGTGTTGCAAACTAATTATGAAATTCCTTCCCTGTTAGAGTTTATAGTATAACAAATGATATTGAAAATTTTACAAGAAATTAAAACACAATGCAATAGGTGCTATCTATAATAAATGCAGTGCAGATTTTAGGCACTATGGATAGACATTCAAGATAACATGTAATATATAATCTGAAAAATGAGTATGTGATACACAAGTGATAAGTATGCTCATTTTAGATTTTTTGTTAGAAGGAAGATAATGTGTAGAGGGCTTTTAGAAGCAAAGTTTCTAACTCAACAAGTTCTTTAAAAAAAGACGTAAAAAAAGTGATACAATCTAGAAAATAAGGATGCCAGACTTTATAACGTATGATAGAAGTGTAAACATTTTCTTAAAAGCAATGAAGTGTCATTGACATTTTTAATCAGGGGAGTTAACAAGAAATTTTGTTGTTATTGCAGATAATTCCTTATGCAGTGTAAAATAGGATTGAAAGAGTGAGAAACAACTTTCTGTATTTATTAGTAATAACAAAAAAATTGGGAAAGAGAAAAAACATTTGTCTTTGGAAATGGACAGTGGGGAGTAAAGAAAAATAATGAATTAGAGTCATGCTTTGGAGGTATACTGGAAATGAGCCTGTGATACATTGGATGCAGGGTATGAAAGTGGGACAATTTAAGAGTGATGTCCTGACATCCAAGTTTACGGTCTGAGAAACATTGTAAATTAAAATAGTCATTTTGAATTATTCTTGGGAACTGTAAACATACTTTGAAGATATAGAAATCTATTGAATATTAGAATTTTATATTAATTGCATTCAGAAGGTTCATCACTAATGTTCAGTTACAGAAATAATGAAGCCCATAGAAATAATAGATATTTTTATTTAACATGTAGTAGAAACTGCCTATAAAATGAACATACACAAACACACACACACAAACATATACCACACAAACATGAGAAGTTCTCTCTAAGGGCACAATAGGGATTTACTTTATCAATTGCTGTGAAACAATTTTGTCTTTCTCTCCAAACAAATTTCATAGTCGACAAAGTTGTCCAGGTAAGACAGTTTGCATTGGTAAATATAGTCAGAATTTTATTTTGTATTGAATTCAATTCTGGAATTTTGTAGTTTCTTCTCAAAATTAATAAATAGAAGATTTACCCTTAATAATAAATTCAATACAATTTACCTCTCTTCTTTTCCATGTGTGCTATGTTTAGTCGCTCAGTTGTGTCCAACTATTTGTAACCCCATGGGACTGTGTCTATGCGAGTTCTACAGGCAAGAATACTGGCCATGCCTTTCTTCAGGGGATATTCCCAACCCAGGGATCAAACCCAGGTCTCCTGCTATTGCAAGTGGACTCTTTACCATCTGAGCCACCAAGGAAGCCAGCTTTTGGATTTTCTATATTGATCATGATTTGAGAACAAAGAGAAATTTATTTATTCCTTCTTAATCAGTTTAGCTTTATTTAATTTTCTTATTGCCTTAGCTGAGACTTCAAGTATGATGTTAAAAAGTAACAGTGAGAAAAGCCTTCCTTGCATTGTATTTGGTGTTAATGACTTGAAAGTTTTCAATATTAAGTAATAGTTAATTGTATGATTTTGGTCAGTATTCTTGATCAAGTTGAAAAAATTCCCATCTCTTCCTACTTTATTGAGAATTATTATAATAGGTAGAACTTGTATTTTGTCAAATGCTTTTCTACCTTAACTTACATGATCATATGATTGTTATTCCATAGAATCTTGATGTGATGGATTACATTAAATTATTTTTAAATATTGAATCAACCTCGTATACCTAAGATAAATCCCACTCGTCATGGTGTATAATCCTTTTTACACCTTATTTGATAAATTTTATATTTTGTTGTGGATTTTTACACCTAGATTTATGATAGATATTGATCTGTAGTTTTCTTATAATGTCTTAGTCTGGTTATGGCATTAGGGCAGTACTGATTTCATAGGATAAGTTAAGAAATAGTCCCTCTGCATTATTTTCTGAAGGAGATTGTAGAGAATGTGTATAATTACTTCTGTAATATTTGATAAAATGCACCAGTGAACCTATCTGAGCCTGGTGCTTTATGTTTTGAATATTTATTAATTGCTGATTCAATTTTTATTATGCATATATCTCATCATATTATCCAGTTCTTCTGTGATATTTGGAGAAGTGTGTCTTTCAAAGAATCAGTCCATTGCATCTGTGTTATCAAACTTGTAGACATAGAGTGGCACATAGTATTCCTTTATTATCATTTGAAGTCTTTGTGAGTTATTATGGTAGCCACTGATTTCTGACATTGGAATTTGTGTGAGCTCTTTTTTAGCTCTAGTTAATCTGGGAGAGTTATTGACTTTGTTGATCTCGACTTGTTTGGTTTTCTCTGTATATTTTCTATTTTCAGTGCCATCAGTATGTGTTTTAATTTTATTTCATTTTTTGTTGTTTTGCTTTCTTGGAATTTAATCTGCTCTCCTCTGTGTAGTTTCTTAAGGTGGCAGTTTAAATGATTAATTTGGGAATTCCAGGTCTTTTGTAGTTATGTATGAATTTTAGGAATATTTGCTTTAGTTCTATAAAAAATGTCATGATTATTTTGATAGAGATCACATTAAATCTGTAGATTGCTTTGAGTAGTATGGATATTATAATAGTTTTAATTATTCCAGTCAAAGAATAGAGAGCATCTTTCTATTATTTTTTACTCTCTTCAATTTCCTTCACCATTGTTTTACAGTTTTCATAGCATAGGTTTTCTAACTTCTTGGTTAAGTCAATTCTTATGTATTACATTCTTGATTAAATTTTAAATGGGATTTTTTTTTTTTACTTTCTCTTTCTAATAAGTTATTATTTCTGAATAGAAAAGCAAGACATGCATACCAGGCTTGCAGGCTACAGTCCATAGAGTCACAGAGTCAGACACTACTGAAATGATTTGGCATGCATGTCTTGCTTTTCTATACAGAAATAATTATTATAATTAAATTATTATTGATTAAATAAATTATTAAATTATTATGAATTCCCCAGGCCACAATGCTAAATGTGTTCATCTACTCTCCTCCAGGGGATCTTCCCTACCAGGGATCAGACTCTTGTTTCTTATGTCTCCTGCATTGGCAAGCCTATTCTTTACCACTAGCACCACCTGGAAAGCCCAGAAAAACAAGAGACATCTATATATTAATCTTGTATCTTACAACTTTAGTGAATTTGTTTATTAGTTCTAATAACTTTTTGGTGGTTCAAAATCAAGAAAGGAGTATGTCAAGGCTGTATATTGTCACCCTGCTTATTTATCTTCTATGCAGAGTACATCATGCAAAATGCCAGGCTGGATGACTCACAAACTGGAATCATGATTGCTGGGATAAAGATCAACAACGTCAGATACGCAGATGATGCCACTTTAATGACATAAAATGAAGAGGAACTAAAGAGCCTCTTGATGAAGGTGAAAGAGGTGAGTGAAAAAGCTGGTGTATAACTCAATATTAAAGAAACAAAAAATGTGGCATCTAGTCCCATCACTTCATAGCAATAGATGAGGAAAACGTTGAAACAGTGACACATTTTATTTGCTTGGGTTCCACTGCAGATGAAATTTAAAGACTCTTGGTCCCTGAAAGAAAAGCTGTGACAAATCTAGACAGTGTATTAAAGAAGAAAAAAAAAAAAACAGACATCACTTTGCCAACAAAGGTCTAGTAAAATTTTTTTTTTCCCAGTAGTCACGTATGGATGTGAGAGTTGGACCATAAAGAAGGCCACACACTAAAAAATTGATGCTTTCAAACTGTGGTCCTGGAGAAGACTCTTGAGAGTCCCTTGGACAGAAAGGAGTTCAAGTCAGTCAATCCTAAAGGAAATCAACTCTGAATGTTCATTGAAAGGACTCCTTTTTCCTTTTTCAAGGGAAAGCCAAAGTTGAAGTTCCAATACTTTGGCCACTTGATGTGAAGCGCTTACTCACTGAAAAGACCATGATGCTGGGAAAGATTGAGGGCAAGAGGGGAAAGGGGCAACAGAGTATGAGATAGTTGGTGGGCATCACTGACTCAACGGACATGCATTTGAGCAAACTTTAGAAGATAGTGAAGGACAGAGAAGCCTTGAGTTGTACAGTTCATGGGGTCACAGAGACTTGGACATGACTTAGTGACTGAACAACTAAAATAACAAGCATTTTGGTGAAGACTTTTGGGTTTTCTCTATATGGTATCATGGTTTCTACAAATAGTAACTGTTTTACTTCTTCACCTCCAATGTGGATGCCTTTTCTTCTTGAATGACTGTAATAAGATCTTTCAATACTATGTCAAACTGAAGCAGTGAGAGTGGGTATTCTTGTCTTATTCCTTACTTTAAGGAAAGGCTTTCAACTTTTCACTGTTCAGTATGATATTTGTGGGTTTTTTGTAAATGGACTTATGTTGAGATATTTTCCCCTGTACCCATTGATTAGAGTTTTATCATAAATAAATATTGAATTGTGTCGAATCCAAACCACAGATGCATTTTCTGCATCTATGGAGATGGACATATGATTTTTATCCTTCCTTTTGTTAATGTGTGTTATCACAGTAATTTATTTGTGAATATGGAACCACCCTATTATCCCTGGAATAAATCCCACTCAATTAAGTTATGTGATACTTCTAATATATTGTTGGAAGTGGTTAGCTAGTATTTTGTTGAAGTTTTTTTCATCAATAGTCATTAAAAATAAGCACCTGCAATTATTATTATTATTATTTTACTCTTATTGTCTAATTTTGGTTTCAGGTTAAGGGGACATAATAGATTAATTTGGGAGTGCAACATTCTCTTTAATTTTTGAGAAAAATAGGTATTAGCTCTTCTTTATGTGTTTAGGAGAATTCCCCTAAGAAGTCATTTGACTCTGGAATTCTGTTTGCTGGGAGAGTTTGCATCAAGAATTTAATTCTGTTTGTTCAGATTGTCTGTTTCATCCTGATTCAGTCATGCCAGGTTTTGTAGAATTGTTGTCTAATTTGTCGGCATATAAATGTTTATAGTATTCTTATGCTTTCTATGTTTGTATCTTTGTGGTATAAGTTCTTATTCTCCTCTTTCATTTTTTATTTGGGTCCTCTCTATTGTCTTATTCATAAGGCTTGCTAAAGGTTCATAGATTTGATTTATCTTTTAAAAAATCAGCTCTTGGTTTCATTGATCTCTCTTTCTCTCTTTTTGTAACTATTTTATTCATTTCCTCTCCAATCTTTAAGTTTCCCAGGTGGCACAGTGGTAGAAAATCCACCTGCCAATACAGGAGATGCAAGAAATGCAGGTTCAATCCCTGGGTCAAAAAAATCCTCTGGAGTAGGAAATGGCAACCTGCTCCACTATTCTTGCCTATAAAATTCCATAGACAGAGAAACCTGGAAAGTAATAGTCCATGGGGTCACAAAGAGTTGGACACAACTGAGCATGCACACACACACACACACACACACACACAGAGGCAGCATATATTGATCTTTATTATTTACTTTCATTTTCTGATTTTGGACTTTGTTCTCTTTTATCTAATTTGTTTAGATGATACATTAGATTTGTTATTGAGATTTTTCTTATGTTAATGAAGACTAATACCACTATAACCTTAAACTGCTTTGGCTGTGTCCCATTGATTTTTGGAAGATTCACTTTCCAATTTCACTTGTCCTGAGTTACTTTCTTATCTCCTTTCTCTCATTTTTTTTTAGTAGTTGTTTAGCTACCATCTGTTTATGCTTTTAATATTTTTATGTAATTGATTTTTAGTTTCATTCCACTGTGACCAAAAAATTTTGCTTCATTTATTTCTATTCTCTTACATTTGTTGAGACTTGTTTTGTGGCCAAGAATGTAGTTTATCCTAGAGAACATTCCATGTGCATCTGAACAACAAAAAATGTGTGTCTGCTTTTTTCCAAAGGAATGTCATATAAACATCTATTTTTTCAAGTGGTTTGTTGTGTCATTTAAGACCACTATTGTCATATTGATTTTTCTTTCTGGTGATCTTTCCACTGATGTAAATAGAATTTTAAAATCCCCTACTATTATTGCATTATTGTCAATTTATCCTTTTATGCCCATTAATATTTGCTTTGTATATTTAGATGAACCTGTATTGGATGCATACATGTTATTGAGTATAATGTTCTCTTCTTGTATTGACCCCTTGTCATTATGTAATACTCTTCTTTGTTTTTTGCTATACACTTGATTTTAAAATCTGTATTTCACAATATGAGTATTTCTATCCTTGCTTGATTGTCATTTCTATTTGTACAGACTTTTTTTCCCATCCTATTCCTTTCTCTGTGTATGTCTTTAGCTGTGATATGAGTCTCTTGTAAGCAGTGTATAGATTGGTCTTTAACTATTGATAGATGTGTGCTTATTGTCATTTTATTACTTTGTTTTTCTAGTTCTCTGTTCATTTATTTTTGTTTCTTGACTCATGGTTTGATGACTTTCTTTAGAGTATTCTTGTGTTGTTTTCTTTTTCTTTTCTTTTTTATTGTAACAAATTCAAAAAAGACTTTTTTCTCTACATTATTGTGTTGGTTTTGCCATACATTGGCATGAATCTGCCATGGGTATACATGTGTTCCCCTTCCAGAACCCCCTTCCCACCTCCCTCCTGATTCCATCCCTCTGGGTCATCCCAGTGCACCAGCCCTGAGCACTCTGTATCTCAGTTTTAGATTTTTGATTTGTGGTTACCATGAGGTTCACTTATGTTGACATATAATTAACTGTATGTACTTGTTTTTGACTAATAGTCATTTAAGTTTATATACATTGTAAAAAAATCTACAATTTTTATTTCCCTCCCACACATTTCTTGTTTTTGATGTCCATTTTACGTAATCACTTGGCTGTTAATTTTACTTATAGCTGTTTTTCAAGTTTTGCTTTTTAATTTTTATACCAGTTTATTTAAGTGGTTGATCCTAAACCCTTACTATATATTTTCCATTCCTACTGGAATTTTCCCTTTCCTATAGATATTGACTTATTATAGCTCTTTGTTTTCCACTTAGAGAAGGCCTTTTAATATTTCTTTTATGGTAGATTAAATATTGATGAACTCTTCTAGTTTTTGCTTTTTTGAGGAGTTCTTTATCTCTCTTTCAATTCTAAAAGATAGTCTTGCTAAATAAAGTATTCTAAGTTGAAGGATTTTTCCCTTTCAGCATTTTGAATATAGTATGTCACTCTCTTCTTGCCTGTAAATTTTCTTCAGAAAAATCAGGTAATAGTCTAGTGGTAGTTCTCTTGTACATGACTGCTTTTCTCTTGCTGCACTTAGAATTCTTTCTTTTTCTTTAAATTTTGTCAATTTAATTATTATATGCCTCAGTATGTGTCTCTTTGGTTTAATCTTGAGACCCTGAGAGTTGGGTCCAAGCTGGCTCTGTTCCTTGTAAGTATTTGATCTCCCCTCTCCAAGCATTAATATCCATGCTCAGGGGAGATGCAGTACTTAGCAATAAAGAGTCTTGTGATCTCAGCAGGCTGGCTACAGACAGAAATCCAGTCTCTGATGTGACCTGTGTGACCACCAGAAATAGCTGCTTCCCTGTATCTGAGTCTCCTTTGTCCCTAAGAGACGATCTTTGTTTTCTGCCTCACCCACCTACTCATTGTGAAACCACATGACAAGGCAAGCAGTGCTCACATAGGCTCTAGGCATGCATGGGGGGTGGGCTGTGGCAGTCAGAGCATTATCAGACGTCAGGATTGCCAGTGATGAGGTATCCATGCAAGCATCAGCTACATTTGATGTTGCCATGCTCAAATGTGGCCTCAGGTCAAAGTCATTTCTGAGTTCCGTGGCTGAACTTTCACCCACTCATGGCAGCAGTTGTTCTTCAGAGTAGGGGACTGTGAAGTCAAATAAACAGGGCTGGAATGTTTGCCTGGCCCAGGCTGGGGCATGCATGGAAACAGTTGTGGGAAATCTTAGATTAGAGTACCCCAATATTCTCTCTGCCCTGACTTGGGGACAAGTTGGTGTTTGTGTGCTCCTCAGAAGTGGAGGCCAGGCTTCCCGCAGCTCCCCTATTAATCCCAGTGGCCTTCCAATCACTCAAAAAGCCTCATCTACCCAAGACCTGGGGTACCCAATATATGATTCAAATTGCTCACTCCTCAGGGCAGATCTCTGCCAATGTATTCTCCTTTTTCCTCTGAGTATTCTCCCTTGGGCACTGGTCCCAATATGATTGTCTTCCCTTCTTACTCAATTTCGTGTAGACCTTTCTTACAGATCTGGTTGTATATGAGTCTTGCTGCCAGTTTGTTGTGACTTTTCAGTGAGAATTGCTCCACATTGAGATGTATGTCTGAAGTGATTGTGGGATAGGTGAGTTCCACATCTTTCTTTACCATCTGGATTTACATCCTCCTATTATTTGTTGTTTTTCAGTCACCAAAGTATGTCCAGCTATTTTTAACTCTGTGGATGGCAACATGACAGCCTTCCCTGTCCATCACCATTTCCTGGAGTTAGCCCAAGTTCATATCTACAGAATCAGTGATGCCATCCAATCATTTCATCGTCTGTCACCCTCTTCCCCTTCTGTCTTCAATCTTACATCAGGGTCTTTTCCATTAAGCTGGCTCTGCACATCAGGTGACCAAAGTATTAGAGCTTCAGCCTCAGCATCAGAGCTTCCAATGAATATTCAGTGTTGATTTCGTTTCAGATTGACTGCTTTCATCACCTTGCTGTCCAAGGGACTCTCAAGAGTATTCTTGAGCAACACAGTTTGAAAGCATCAATTCTTGGATGCTCTGCCTTCTTTATAGTCCAGGTCTCATACCTGTGAATGACTGCTAGAAAGACCATAGCCTTAACTATGCATACATTTGTCAAAAAAGCAATGCCTTTCCTTTTTAACACACAGTCTAGTTTTGTCATAGCTCTCCTGCCAAGAAGAAACCATCCTCTAATTTTATGGCTTCAGGCAACATCAGCAGTGATTTTAGAGCTCAAGAAGAAGATATCTGTCACTGCTTCCACCTTTTCTCCTGCTATTTACCATGAAGTAATGGGACCAGATGCTATGATCTTAGTTTTTTGTTTGTTTTGTTTTTTAATATTGAGTTTTAAGCCAACATTTTTCACCCACATCAAGAGGTTCTTTAGTTCTTCTATGCTTTCTACTACTAAAGTTGTATCATTCACATATATGAGGTTCTTGATATTTCTCTTGGCAATCTTGATTCCAGCTTGTAACTCACACAGCCTGGCATTTCTCATGCTGAGCTCTGTGTTTAAGTTAAATAAACAGGATGACAATAAATAGTTTATTACACTCCTTTACCAATCTTGAACCAGTCAGTCATTCCATACAATGTTCTAACTGTTGCTTCTTGACCCAAATGCAGGTTTCTCAGCAGACAGGTAGATAGTCTGGTATTCCAATCTCTTTAAGAGTTTTCCATAGTTTGTTATGATTCACACAGTCAAAGGCTTCAGCATAGTCAATGAAACAGTTATAGATTTTTTTTTTCTTTCTTGAATTCCCTTGCTTTCTTTATGTCCAGCAAATACTGGCAATTTGATCTCTGGTACTTCTTCCTTTTCTAAACCCAGCCTGAACATCTGGAAGTTCTTGGTTCATGTAATATTGAAGCCTAGCTTGAAGCATTTTGAGCACAACCTTACTAACATTGCATATGAGTGCGAATGTCCAGTAGTTTGAACATTCTTTGGTACTGCCCTTCTTGGCAATTGGAATGAACATTGATCTTTTTCAGTCCTGTGGCCACTGCTGTTTTCCAAATTTCCTGACATATTGAGTGCAGCGCTTTAGCATCATCTTTTAGGATTTTAAATAGCTCTCCTGAAATTTCATCACTTCTACTTGCTTTATTGGCAGCAGTACTTTCTAAAGCCCACTTGACTTAACACCCCAGAATGTGTGAATCTGGGTGAGTGACCACACCTTCGTGGTTATACAGATAATCCCTCTGTTTGGGGAAACTCAGTCAAATCATAGAGAAGGAAATGGCAACCCACCCCACTATTCTCACACAGAGTTGAAAAAATACTGAAAATTTCCAAAAATGTTCTCTATTTTAATAAGGGATAAACAAATATCATGTGTGATCTAATTATAAACAAAGAAACAACACTTCCTTGAGCTTGTGTGTGTTAGTAGCACAGTTGTGTCTGACTCTGTGAGACCCTGTGGATGGCAGCCCACCAGGCTTCTCTGTCCACAGGATTCTCTAGGCAAGAAAACTGGAGTTCATTGCCATGTCCCTCTCCATGCAGCAGCAGCAGCAGCAGCAGCAGAACAGCAATAAAATCAGTTGTATTTTAGTACAAATTTGAATGCTTGATCTACTCCAAAAGAGATTTTACATACATTTTAATCTTGCACCATTCACCCATTTTCTTCACAACGTTTTGACTATCCTAAGATAGTAAACTCCATATCTATAATCAGCTATAAAACCTTGCCAAAATTGTTCCACACATTCTAGAGCCAACTTTTCCTTTTGTCTCCTAGTAGGAAGAAAAAAAAGTAATGTATAGTTTTAAATATTTTTACAGTTTTATTGATATATAATTAATGTGCCATATGCAAAATTTAGATTTATTACATGATTTGAAATGTGTGTAATCAAATGATTACTAAGATGAATTTGTTAGCACCTTTTTTATGACACATGATTATCACTTATGTTTTTATGGTCAGAATATTTAATATCTACCCTGTTAGCCACTTTCAAGTATTTAATACAGAACATTTGAAACCTGCTCTCTTAGCAATTTTTCAAATGCATAATACATTTTTAATATAATATAAACATACATAATAAAAATTTAACTCTTAGCATGAGGTGCATTCATTCCCCAGAACTTATTCATCTTATAGCTGAAAGCTTGTATCCTTTCACTGTAATCTCATTTTCTTGATTTCCCAGTCCCAGGCTAACCCATTTCTACTCTTGCTTTCTAGGCATTTGGCTTTTTTCAGATTCTACATTTAAGCAGTATCATTCAGTAATTATCTTCTTCTGCCCGATTTATATCATTCAATATAATGATTTCAAGGTCCACCCATGTAGTTGCAAAAGAAGATTTCCTTCTTTCCCATGGCTGAATAATATTCCATTGTATATATCTGTGCATGTGTGTGTTTGTATCTTATATCTTCTTTATCCATTAATCTATAGATGGGCAGTTAGGTTCTTTCCATATTTCCTGGCTAATGTAAATATTGTTGTATTGAACATGGAGTTCTAGAAATCTCTTTAAGATCTTGATTTAATTTTTTTTCATATATATGCCTAAGTGGGATTCCTGGATAGTAGAGCTATTCCACTTTTAACTTTTTTGAGAACCTAAATTATATTTCCTAAAGATGTTGCACAGATTTTTGATGAACAGTGAACAGGGTTGCCTTGCATCCACATTCTTGCCAATGCCTGTAATCTCTTGTCTTTAAAAATAGTCATATTAACAGGTGTGATGGCTATCTCTTTATGATTTGATTTGTAGTTCCCATGTGGATCACAATAAATTGTGGAAACTTCTGAAGGAGATGGGAATACCAGACCACCTGACTTGTCTCTTGAGAAATCTGAATGCAGGCCAGGAAGCAATAGTTAGAAATGGACATGAAACAACAGACTGGTTCCAAATAGGAAAAGGATCATGTCAAGGCTATATATTGTCACCCTGCTTGTTTAACTTATATGCAGAGTACATCATGAGAAATGCTAGGCTGGAAGAAGCACAAGCTGGAATCAAGATTGCCAGAGAAATATCAATAGCCTCAGATATGCAGATGACACCACCCTTATGGCAGAAAGTGAAGAGGAACTAAAAAACCTCTTGCTGAAAGTGAAAGAGGAGAGTGAAAAAGTTGGCTTAAAGCTCAACATTCAGAAAACTAAGATCATGGCATCTGGTCCCATCACTTCATGGGAAATAGATGGGGAAACAGTGTCAAATTTTATTTTTGGGGACTCCAAAATGACTGCAGATGGTGATTTCAGCCTTGATATTAAAAAATGCTTACTCCTTGGAAGTAAAGTTATGACCAACCTAAATAGCATATTGAAAAGCAGAGACATTACTTTGTCAGCAAATGTCCGTCTAGTCAAGGCTATAGCTTTTCCAGTAATCATGCATGGATGTGAGAATTGAATGGTGAAGAAAGCTGAGCACCGAAGAATTGATGCTTTTGAACTGTGGTGTCAGAGAAGACTCTTGAGAGTCCCTTGGACTGCAACAAGATACAACAAGTCCATCCGAAAAGAGATCAGTCCTGGGTGTTTATTGGAAGGGCTGATGTTGAAGCTGATACTCCAATACTTGGCCACCTCATGCAAAGAGTTGAGTCATTGGAAAGGATCCTAATGCTGGGAAGGATTGGAGGCAGGAAGAGAAGGGGACGAGAGAGGATGAGATGGCTGGATGGCATCACTGATTCGATGGACATGGGTTTGGGTAGACTCTGGGAGTTGGTGATGGACAGGGAGGCCTGGTGTGCTGAGGTTCATGGGGTCGCAAAGAGATGGACACGACTGAGTGATTGAACTGAACTGAATATCTGACGAGGGCTTCCCTGGTGGCTCAGTGGTAAGGAATCCACCTGCCAATGCAGGAGATGTGTGTTGGATCTTTAGATCAGGAAGATCCCTTGGAGAAGGAAATGGCAACCCACTCCAGTATTCTTGCCTTCGAAATCCCATGGACAGAGGAACCTGACAGGCTACAGTTTGTGGGGTCACAAAGACATGCTTGAGTAACTAAACAACAACAACAAATAACTAATAAGCAGGTTTTAGGTACTTGTTGGCCATTTGGATTCCTTCTTCTGAAAAAATATGCATTCAGTTTCTCTGTCCATTTTTAAATTGCATTTTTTAAAATTAACTTTTATTGGAGCAGATTTGATTTATAAAATCATGTTAGTTTCTGCTGTACAGCAAAGTGAATCAGTTATAAAAATACATATATACAATCTTTTTTAGATTCTATTCTAATGAATCCTCCTGCCAAGCAGTATATTTGGCTTTGATTCCTGGGCTGCGGAGATCTCCTGGAGGAAACATATGGAAACCCACTCCAGTATTCTTGCCTGGGAAATCCCATGAACAGAGGAACCTTGTGAGCTACAGGCCATGGGGTTACAGACAGTCTGGCACCACTTAGTACTAAACAACAGAAACAATGGCATTTTTATATAGATAATTACAGGAGAGTATTTCCTGTGCTGTAGAGTAGGTTCTTATCTATTATCTATCTTATATCTAGTAGTACGTATATCATAATCCCATTCTCCCAGTTTATCCCTCCCCCATTTCCTCTTGGTAACTAAATTTACTTTGTACATCTGTGATTCTATTTCTGTTCCGTAAGTAGGTTCATCTGTGTCATTTCTTTTTAGATTACAAATAGAAGTGATATCATATGATAATTGTCATTCTTACTTACTTCACTCAGTATGACACCCCTGGATCAATCCATGTTGCTACAAACAGGATATTTTCATTCTTTTTTATGACTGAATAATACTCCATTACATGTATGTACCATATCTTCTTTAGTCATTCCTCTGTTTATAAACATTTAGCTTGCATTCATGTCTTAAGGGAAAAAAAAATAGAGCTAAAGGAACCAGGCTGCCTGACCTCAGACTATACTTTATAGCTATAGTAATCAAAACAGTATGGTACTGGCACCAAAACAGAAATATAAATCAATGGAATAGGATAGGAAGACCAGAGATAAACTCACAAAACCATGGTCAATCTTTGACAAAGGAGGCAAGAATATATAACGTAGAAAACACAGTCTCCTCCATAAGTGATGCTGGAAAGACTGGGCAGCTACAGGAAAAGAATGAAATTAGAACACTCCCTAACAGCATACACACACACACACACACACAAACACACACACAAATTCAAAATGGTTTAAAAGGTAAATTTAAGATTGGTTCTTATAAAACTCAGAAAAAGAGAATAGGCAGAACATTCTCTAACATTAATCATGGCAAGATCTTTTTTGATCTACTTCCTAGAATAATGAAAATAAAAACAAAATTTCATAAATTAAACCTAATTTAACTTAAAAGATGATGCACACTGAAGGAAACCATAAGCAAAATGAAAAGACAACTCAAAGAATGGGAGAAAATATTTGTCAGTGAAGTGACCACCAAGGAGCATATCTCCAAAATACACAGCTTATGCAGCTCAATAAAAAAACAAACAAATACAAAACCCAATCAAAAAATGGACAGAAAATCTAAATAGACATGTTTCCAAAGAATGCATCCAGATGGCCAAGAGTCACTTGAAAACATACTCAACATCATTAATTATTATATAAATGAAAATCAAAACTACAGTGAGGTATCACCTCACACCTGTCAGCATGGCCACCATCAAAAACTCTACAAACAATAACTGCTAACAAGGCTAAGGAGAAAACAGATTGTTTTGCTTTTACCCCTGAATAATATGAGTTTCCCATGTATTTGGGGCATCACAGGTGCTCAGATGGTGAAGTACCTGCCTGCAGTGCAGGAGACCTGGGTTTGATTCCCGCATCAGGAAGATCCCCTGGAGAAAGGCAAGGCAACCCACTCCAGTATTCTTGCCTGGAAAATCCCATGGACAGAGGAGCCTGCTGCCTACAGTCCATGGCATTGCAAAAAGTCAGACACAATGGAGCAACTAACACATATATTTTAGATATTAACTCCTTATCAGGTTTATAATTTGCAAAGTATTTTCTCCCATTCTGTAGACTACCTTTTTTTTTTTTTTTTAATTCTGTCTATAGTTTTCTTTGCTGTGCAGAAGCTTTCCAATTTTATATGATCCCACTTGTTGACATTGACTTTTGCTGTTTTTGTTTTTGGTGTCATGTTTTAAAAGTTTGCCAAGGCCAATGTCAAGATTTTTTACCTATGTTTTCTTTTAGGAGGTCTATAATTTTAGGTCTTAAGTCTTTAATGTAACTCAAGTTAATTTTTATGTGATGTAAGTAGGGTCTAATTTAATTATTTTATGAATGATTAACCAATTTTTTCAACAACATGTGTTGAAGAGATCCTCTTTTCCCATTTGTTACACACGACTTCCTTGTAAAATATTAGTTGTCTATATGTTCAAGGATCCATTTTCTGGATCTTTATTTTGTTCCATCAACCAATATATCTCCTTTTATTCCAGTACCATACTGTTTTGATGAATTTAGCTTTGTAGTATAGGCTTTTAAGCTATTAATGGGTGCCAACACAAATAGATTTGTCCTTGTCAGTTTTATATATCTGGTATTAGAAAGGTGAATGCCTCTGGTTATAACTGATTCTGCCAGAGGTGTTCCCCAGTTCAACACACACACACACACACACAAACTACTCATAACATACACAACACTTTACACTACTAGTATTACCCATTGTTACTCAGTGGGCTGGTGCAAAATCAATTCTATACAGAATATTTTTACATCAGAATATTATTTGGGAATTAATTGGAATTAAAACACTGCTGAAATCAATGACTTTGGTGGAGATCCAAAATTCTTACAACCTTTCTTATTTAAGTATTTGGAATTTCCACAGCTATAAGGAGTAGTCTATGTAAGTCTATTCATAAATAATTCCATTCATAATTAAGTACTAGAACTGCACCTACTGTTTCCTTAGTCACTCATTACTTCTCTATACTCTTCTGAGCTGATTGACTTTAGTACATAATGCTATCAAGGCATTGAAAATTCCATAATCATTGTGACAAGAGCTAAATACAAGATGACCAAAATTTTTAATATGCATTTTTTTCATATATTTAATAAATGTTGAGAATGACATAATTCAAATATGAGTTAAAGTTATATTATTGCTAAATTGATTAAAATAGCTCTTATATTTCATAGTCTACAAATAAGAAATGAACTCTGATTGATTACACCGCTATATATATATATATATACATATATATATATCTTTGATGGTGCATGTGCATTTTGCTCTGCAGAATTATATGTAGATCCATAGGTAAGACACATCTTTTTTTAACATGACTTCTTAAAGTATTTGTTATATTTCTCCATCTATTTGTGTCCTCTTTGATTTGTTTCATCAGTGTTTTATACTTTTCTATATACAAGTCTTTTGTTTCTCTAGGTAAAAATACTCCTAAGTATTTTATTCTCTTTGTTTCAATGGTGAATGGAGTTGTTTCCTAATTTCTCTTTCTATTTTCTCATTGTTAGTGTATAGGAATGCCAGGGATTTCTGTGTGTTGATTTTGTATCCCGAAACTTTACTATATTCACTGATTAGCTCTAGTAATTTTTTGGTAGAGTCTTTAGGGTTTTCTATGTAGAGGATCATGTCATCTGCAAACAGAGAGAGTTCTAATTCTGGATTGGAAGAATCAATATAGTGAAAATGAGTATACTACCCAAAGCAATCTATAGATTCAATGCAATTCCTATCAAGCTACCAGAGGTCTTTTTCAGAGAATTAGAACAAATAATTTCACAATTTGTATGGAAATACAAAAAAACCTTGTATAGCCAAAGCAATCTTGAGAAAGAAGAATGGAACTGGCGGAATCAACCTACCTGACTTTAGGCTATACTACAAATCCACAGTCATTAAGACAGTATGGTACTGGCACAAAGACAAAAATATAGATCAATGAAACAAAATAGAAAGCCCAGAGATAAATCCACACATCTATGGACACCTTATCTTTGACAAAGGAGGCAAGAATATACAATGGACAAAAGACAATCTCTTTAACAAGTGGTGCTGGGAAAGCTGGACAGCCACTTGTAAAAGAATGAAACTAGAACACTTTCTAACACTATACACAAAAATAAACTCAAAATGGATCAAAGATCTAAGCATAAGACCAGAAACTATAAAACTCCTAGAGGATAACATAGGCAAAACATTCTCCAACATAAACCAAAACAGGATCTTCTATGACTCACCTCCCAGAATATTGGAAATAAAAGCATGAATAAACAAATGGGGCCTAATTAAAATTAAAAGCTTCTGCACAACAAAGGACACTATAAGCAAGGTGAAAAGACAGCCTTCAGAATAGGAGAAAATAATAGCCAATGAAGCAACGGACAAACAATTAATCTCAAAAATATACAAGCAACTCCTGCAGCTCCATTCTACAAAAATAAACAACCCAATCAAAAAGTGGGTCAACGAACTTAACAGACATTTCTCCAAAGAAGACATAAAAATGGCTAACAAACACATGAAAAGATGCTCAACATCACTCATTATCAGAGAAATGCAAATCAAAACCACAATGAGGTACCACTTTACACCAGTCAGAATGGCTGCCATCCAAAAATCTACAAGCAATAAATGCTGGAGAGGATGTGGAGAAAAGGGAACCCTCTTACACTGTTGGTGGGAATGCAAACTAGTATAGCCACTATGGAAAACAGTGTGGAGATGCCTTAAAAAACTGCAAATAGACCTGCCATATGACCCAGCAATCCCACTGCTGGGCATACACACCAAGGAAAGCACGATTGAAAGAGACATGTGTACAATTCATTTGAAGCAGTTCTACTCAGGTGGACGGAACTGGAGCCTATTATCCAGAGTGAAATAAGCTAGAAAGAAAAACAACAATACAGTATACTAACACATATATATGGAATTTAGAAAGATGGTAACGAGAACCCTGCCTGTGAAACAGCAAAAGGAATGCAGATGTATAGAACATACTTGTGGACTCTGTGGAAGAGGGCAAGGGTGGGATGATATGGGAGAATGGCATTGACACATGTTAATTATCATATGTGAAATCAATCGCCAGCCCAGGGTTGATGCTCAGGGCTGGTGCACCGAGATGTCCCAGGGGGAGGGAATCGGGAGGGAGGAGGGAGGGGGGTTCTGGAGGGGGAGCATATGTAAACCCACGGAGGTTTCATGTCATTGTATGGCAATAAAGTAAAGAAAATTAAAAATAAATAAATAAAAACAAACAAAAAAATAAAGTATTTGATAAATTAAAGTTAGTGTGTAAAAACAAATGAATTACACCATTGTTATGACCACACACACACACACACACACACACAGATACATATATATATTCAGGAACATTTTTGCATAGCCCTTTGTCTATAATTATCATTATTGAGAATGATAGAACAAAACTGAAGGAAACATATTCTGGAATCCATCACACAGAAAGCAGGATTTATGTTTGAATTCACTTGGTTTAGTAGGAATGTTTATATACTTTTACCACTCCACATTTCTTTAGCTCTTTAAAAGTGAAATGTTTAATATTTTGCCTACAAATTCATTTCCACTTTCTCTTAATTTATATGAAGGATTTATGTTATTGCCAAGATTTCATTAAAAATCTACAATCATCTGGTTTCTTTTACCATTCTACGCATAGATAAGAAATTCAAAAAGTGTGATCTCCCAGACCTAAAGGCGTTGACTTCCGCTCTCCCCAGCCTTCCTAAAAAGCTCATGTCTTGCCATAGAATTGGGTTGCAATGAAAGAGGGGATTTGCTATTATACTTTTAATTATTTACAAAAGTCATATGCAAAATACATAATTGTGAACAGAGATTCAGAAGATACTATAATATTACACTAATCTCATAATACACCAAATACAATAGCAATGGTAACAACGATGGAGGAGACCTTATTTCCAAGCAGCACATAAATAATCATGCAAATTTAGCCAAGGTTGCAAGAAAGTGAAAGTGAAAGCAAAAGTTGCTCAGTCGTGTCCGATTCTTTGTCACCACATGGACTGGATTCTCCAGGCCAGAAGACTGGAGTGGGTAGCCGTTCCCTTCTCCAGGGGATCTTCCCATCCCAGGGATCAAACTCAGGTATCCTGCATTGCAGGCTGATTCCTTACCAGCTGAGCCACCCGCAAGAATTCGGCATCAATTTTTAATGCATTCTGAGTGAGTTTGGGTCATTCGGTACAAGTATAAGGATTTTCTATTTGCCTATTGGTACCTATAAAAACATCAGAATTTAGAAACTTTGTAGATTCTTGTAAAGTGATGAAAGACAGAAGACACAAGAAAATAGAAGATAAGCCTATGAACAAACTAAGTAGACAGCAAGTGGCAGAAACTTTTAAGAATACCTGAGAAGACCGAATTAGAACCATTTGTAAGAAAAAATTAAAGTGGTATCTTTGATATTGAACTAATATTGATGAGAGATGGAGATTATATATAAATGGGACCATTGTAAGCTATGGTAGATAAGAAGACAGTCAATGATGAAGAACCACAAGGAAGTTGACATTCTGTATGGGAGCAACATTTTACATTAGCTCCTCAATATGCAATCTGATTTGTGTGCTACTCAGAATGGGTGAAAATAGACCATATCTTAAAATAACTCTGTGTGTGTGTGTGTGTGTGTGTGTGTGTGTGTGTGTGTGTGTGTGTGTGTGTTAGTCATTCAGTCATGTCCAACTCTTTGTGACACCATGGACTATAGCTGGCCAGGCTCCTCTGTCTTTGGAAATCTCCAGGCAAGAATACTGGAGTGAGCTGCCATGCCCTCCTCCAGGGGATCTTCCCCACCCAAGGACTGAACCCAGGTCTCTTACATCTCCTGCACTGGCAGGTGGTTCTTTATGACTAGTGCCACCTGGGAAGCCCAATTGGACTGTGATATCTCCCAAATGAGTCTAACATATAAGAGGAGAACTAATGGGTTTTACCATCTCATCTTATGCAATATAAATTTAGATTTATCTCTGTAACCATGCCACAGTATGCTACAATAAATTTAGATAGAAAATTAGAAGTATGTGACATATTGGGCTTCCTAAGTGGTGCTAGTGATAAAGAAATGAACTGTCAACACAGGAAACTTAAGAGAAGCATATTCCATCTCTGGGTAGGGAAAATCTGGGTTGCGTAGAATCAGACACTACTGAAGCGACTTAGCACACATGCACACATGTGATACATGTATTTAAAAAATCCATTACAAATATTTAAATGTATGTAAAGTACTCCTTCCTCCAAATTTTGCTTTTAATGACAGATTTTTAGACACCAGGATTTATTGTAATTTAAATAATATTTATATGCATTATTAATATTCATTTTGTTATTCTGCCTTTAGAATAATCTTTTTCCCTATGGAAAATGATTGAAAAAGTTTTAAGAATTAAGTCCTTATTTGTCTTGGGGCACCTTATTTAAAAGTAAATATTAAATGCTGTGTTAATTTCTCAGTTGTGTCCAACTCTTTGTGATCCCATTGACTCTAGCCCACCAGGCACCTCCATCCTTGGAATTCTCCAGGCAAGAATAATGGAGTGGGTTGCCACTTCCTACTCCAGGCATGTTCTCGACCCAGGGATTGAACCCAGATCTCCCATATTGCACAGTTTCTTTATCATCAGAGCCACCAGGTTTAAATATAAATGCAAAGATTCTATTATACTTTCTTTGAATCTACTCAGATATTGATATCCTATATTATCATTAATTCTTCTAAGAGTTTCTTTTAAATAGCCTTTTAGTTTATATTTTAAAAAGTTGTGAGGACAGAATTGCCACATACCTCAAACCAATTTTCTTCATTATTAATATCATACATTCGTATATTTGCCAAGATTAATTAAAATAATCAGATGCATTGTGTTATATTTATTAAATTCCATAATTTATTTTATTTTATTTTTACTTAATATCCTTCTTCTGTTTCAGGATTCCATCCATAATTCCCATCACCTTAGTCTCCATATCTCCATAGATTCTGTTAGTGGTACTTCCTTACGTTTTTCTTGGTTGTGATAACCTTACCAGTTTTGAGGATACTTGTCACTTATTTTGCAAAGGTATCAAATATCGTTGGTATCTTTTTGATAATTCCTCATGGTTAGATTTGGATTATGGATTTGTGGTGGAAAACCAGAGAGCCAAGGTGCCATTCTCTTTGAATCAATAGTATATAGAATCAAGATGACTTATCACTGCTGGTGCTGATCTTAATCTCCTGGCTTGAAGTAGTGTTTATCAGTTTCTTCACTGTAGGGTTACTCTTTTTCTTCCCTTCTATACGTTACTCTCTGAAGGGATTTACTATAGGCAAGAAAAAACAAACAACAGAAACAAAAAATAAATTAAAAAACAATGACTGAGAATGTCAAAGCGACACATGACCCAGTTGCTAAAGGCAAGGCTGGAACAACTTCACCAAGAATGTTAATAAAAACATCTGATTATAATCTAATATATGAAATAAATATTAATGAATCCACACTACTAAAACAATTGATTAAATTAATAAATAGAATACATAAATCTGCTGCACAATAAAATGAAAAAAACTATGCAGATATGCAGTTCTCAAGTAAGAATGATATAATCCCTTTGCTCCTTAAGTGTAGTTGCTCATTAGTCTATTACTTTTAAAGTCTTAATAGATTTTAAAATTTGTCATGAATTGATGCAGTTTAAAAGTTTATGCATATAAGCACTTCCTTGGTAGCTCACACAGTATTCTTGCCTGGAGAATCCCATAGACGGGGAACCTGGTGTGGCTTGGGGTAAAGAATCTGCCTGCAATGTAGGGGCTGCAGATGTGGGAGGGTATGGAAACTCACTCCAGTATTCTTGACTGCAGAAACCCATGGACACGGAAGCCTGGCTGTCTACAGTCTATAGGGTTGCAAAGATTTGGACACAACTCAAGCAACTTAGCACACACATAAAAGTCTATGCATATAGTTCCATCACAGAAATTTAACTTTAAATGCATAGTTAGTTGAAATGTTCATGTAAATATATATTTTCATTTAAAAAGTAAACACATGTGTCTGCAGGATCTAGTCAAGTACTTTTAAAATATTTGTTAATTGAAGAAGGTGGCAGAGGATGAGATGTTTAGATAGTATCACCAACTCGAGGGACACGAATCTGAGCAAACTCCAGGAGATAGTGACAGACAGGGGAGCCTGGTGTGCTGCAGTTCATGGAGTCCCAAAGAGTAGAACACATCTTAGCAGCTGAACAACAACAAACTATATTTTCAAATACTTAAAGCAGAATTTAGAAATCTTAGACAGTTTAAATATTTAGGAAACCTATTAAGACTATGCCAATGTATCCATAAACTTAGAACTTTTATGTAAAATACTAAGCAAATATTAAAAATATTAAGATCATTTACTCTGGGAATTTTCCTTACAGAACTCTGCTCACAATAATGGCATTTTAAAAATGCCATTCACGTGAAAGAATTGGACTTTTAATCCTAATAGTTTTGTTACCTAACATTAATTAGAATAAATAAACTCTCTTAGATACTAAGTAATCAGCCTTATTTGTAGAAACGTGCATTATTTTAGAACAGAGATTTGGATCCAATTTTCTATTCTCCTGATATACATTCTCTTTATTTTCTTTTATACTGTATTTTATTTTCAATTTCTAATTATATACTAGAATATTTACATCATTGTTATTTCCCAAGAAAACATGAAAAAAATAATGCTTTTATTCCATGTGCTGATCTAAGTTGTTTCAGTCATGCCTGACTCTTTCTGACCCCATGGGCTGTAGGCTGCCAGGTTCCTCTGTCCATGGGCTGTCCCAGGCAAGAAAACTGGAATAGGTTGCCATTTCCTTTCCAGGGGATTTTCCTGACCCAGGAATCGAACCCAGGTCTCTTGCATTGCAGGGAGATTCTTTACCATCTGAGCCACCAGGGAAGCTCTTTTCATTCCATATATTTTTCAAAAATTTTAATTATATGCAACCAATTTATTGAATAAACTGCATTGAAAGATGAGAGCAGAAAGCAGTTTAGTATTTCTTGCTAATGTTTCATTACATTTTTGCCAATATGGGATAAAATCTTAGACTAATTTCATTGCTGTTTTAGTCACTTACAGATAGCAGAAGATTATTTTATTTGTGCACATATAAAAATCCAAACCAGTATAATATCAAAGTTCCAAAATGTAATATGGTTTATTTTTGTCCTCCTTTAGATTAGGCTGAGAAACCTGTGCCAGGAGAGCAGCATATGGTTGATTTCTTCTCTCATTCTCATCCATTACCTTCTCGTTGCTGTTTTAGGTTCCCATACATTTGCTAGATGCTATTTTAGGCACTCACAACTTTGATACAGGAAGACTCTGGAGAGATGATAACAGTAAGAGTTTACCTCAATATGAGCTTTATCTTGTCATACTGCCCGTGGAGGGGAGATTCATCCACAGTCTGATTCTTCCTCTTACGTGTATGTCTGTGGGTTCTTAGGAGATCCTTATTTATTGAGATCTCTTAAGGACATGTGAAAATTCCTGAGATTTAAAGATTTCTCTCTTAGCTCTAGTTTCTGATTTTGCATCTTTGTTGGAGTCACTTGACATCTTCAGAAAGCCTCTCATATAAAATCTCTCTGAAGAAATGTAAGTAATTCTCTTTTATGAGGTCTATCACTGATGTAGAAACCCTTACACATTCTTTGGCCACAAAATGGTTAATTGGCCATTCTGAAAGCAGCCACTTACCTTGTGCCACCTAAACTGACCAGTCATACTTTCTCACATTTAGACTTTTTCAGACATTGAAACAGACCACTCTGTGCATCTCTCAAGAGTAACAATACAGTATACTAACACATATATATATGGAATTTAGAAAGATGGTAACGAGAACCCAGCATGCAAGACAGCAAAAGGAACTCAGATGTATAGAACAGACTCGTGGACTCTGTGGATGAGGGCAGGGGTGGGATGATTTGGGAGAATGGCACTGAAACATGTTACTTATCATATGTGAAATCAATAGCCAGCCC
>ML661906.1:4100452-4159292 GCA_007570785.1 Antilocapra americana | reverse complement strand
ATATCATGTCATTGTATGGCAAAACCAATAAAAAAAAAAGGAAAAAAAAAGAGTAGGAGGTTAAAGCTAAGCTCTTTGAATATTCGTTTTCAAGCTTTATTCATGTGATTGAATTTGAGTAGGCAGAAAGTCTTTCCACTCTGGATTTGTGATGGGAGGTGTGGAATGGAATGCACAACACATCAACATCTCCCTAGGGAGTGGCAGGTGAAGGCACAAGGCTGAAAGAATGCAATTTGGGTTGCATGAGTGTAAGCTAAGTTGCTTCAGTCCTGCCTGACTCATTGCAGCCCTGTGAACTGTAGCCCACCAGTCCATGCGATTCTCCAAGCAAGAATTGTGAAGTAGGCTTTGACACCCTCCTCTCTGGGATCTCCCCTACCAGGGATCAAACCAGCATCTCTTATGTCTCCTGCATTGGCAGGAGAGTTCTTTACTGCTGGCGCCACCTGAGAAGCCCCACAGTATTGTTTACCTCTAGGCAAGTTTCACACCAGTAGTCTGGCACCTTGTTCTGAGAAATGAGAGGAAGTATTTATTATCTGATGTTCTCAGTTAGATTAACATCCTGTTTTTACATAAATAGCCAATCATACATGTCGTAATTGCACACACACACACACACACACATATATATATTTTTTATGGGCTTTGTTATGGGCTTCTCTGATAGATCAACTGGTATAGAATCACCTGCAATGCAGATTCCAGTTCAATTCCTGGGTTGGGAAGATCCACCAGAGAAGGGATAGACTAGCCACTCCAGGATTCTTGTGCTTCCCTCGTGGCTCAGATTGTAAAGAATCCACCTGCAATGCAGGAGACCTGGGTTCAACCCCTGGGTTGGGAAGACCACCTGGAGAATGGAATGGCTCCTCACTCCAGTATTCTTGCCTGGAGAATCCCATGGACAGAGGAACCCGACAGGCTATAGTCCATGGGGTTGCAAAGAGTCGGACCTAACTGAACAACTTCCCACTTCAGTTTTCTTGCCTGGAGAACTCCATGGACAGAGGAGTATGGTGGGCTACAGTCCATAGGGTTGAAGATCGGACCTGACTGAGCAACTTTCACTTTCATTTTCACATATCTGTTACATATTTATAAGTTAGACCACAAATATTAATAAAAATCACACCTGACCACTCATGCCAGTAAGATCCACAAATACTGATGTCAGCTGTCATCTAGTGCTAACCTTTCTAAAGAATTTGTTACATATTTATTTATATAAACATATGTTAATTAAATATAAGTAATTTTATTTTGCTTAGAAATGTTATTATGTTATAAATTAGCATCTTAGGAAAGTTATTACCTTACTGTTCAAGTTCTATAAGATTTGCTCATATGTTTTATACAGGAGTAGTATATGGATACAATGCTGTGCTGTGCTTAGTTGCTCAGTCATGTTCAAATCTTTGTGACCCCATGGACTGCAGCCCACCAGTAGTTAACAAATAAGAAAATGTTCCATGGTAATTAAAATTGTAATTTTTTAAATAAACTGAATATAACTAGCTAATAACTAAGTCTGGGAATCAAAGCAAAAATCTTCACTGAGGATAGGACTATATTGTAGGTCAGTAAAACAGAAATGCACTAATACCTTTATTTTGCCCATCTTTAAGTTTTCTATGACTCACTACATGATACTTGATCTTGCTAACTGATAGTATCAAGTATACAAACATAGGCTCTCTGTTGCTAGTGTAAACAGGAAAAAGTAGCACAGTAACACTGTTCACAAAATCTCTTTCTCTGTTACACAAAACCTAGCTTTTGCTAAATTTCTAGGTACTTACAGTGCATAATCAGGATAACTTCAGTGTTAAGGACTGAAAGATACCAGACCACTTTGATTTTCAATGGGCATCCATTTATTTCAGTCGCTCAGTCATGTCTGACTCTTTGCAACCCCATGAACGGCAGCACACCAGGCCTCCCTGTCCATCACCAACTTCCAGAGTTTAGCCAAACTCATGTCCGTTGAGTCAGTGATACCATCCAACCATCTCATCCTCTATTGTCCCCTTCTCCTCCTGCCCTCATTCTTTCCTAGCATCAGGGTCTTTGCAAAAGGAGTCAGCTCTTAGCATCAGGTGGCCAAAGTATTGGAGTTTCAGCTTCAACATCAGTCCTTCCAATGAACACTCAGGGCTGATCTCCTTTAGGATGGACTGGTTGGATCTCCTTGCAGTCTAAGGGACTCTCAAGGACATAGTTTTTGATAAAAGAGATGTTAAGTTATAGAGAAAGAGGGAAGGATGAGAAAACTGTCAGCACTGAGTCAGTGTGTTTGAAGAAAATTTTGGAGCATTTGGGTTGACATTAGAAACCCTAGAGCGTATACTGTGGATGTTAAGTATAATATTACGAGAAAGAAATAAGAAGTGAGAATTATAATTCTGCTTGTGTTTAGAAGGGAATTACACTGTACATTTGCAGGAATCTTAAAAAAATTCAAATTGATTTCCTATTACATATTTTCAGCTCTTTTAAAAATGTCAGATTTTTGTTACCATCTTTCTAAATTCCATATATATATGTTAGTATACTGTATTGTTGTTTTTCCTTCTGGCTTACTTCACTCTGGATAATAGGCTCCAGTTTCGTTCATCTGAGTAGAACTGATTCAAATGAATTTTTTTTTTAATGCTGAGTAATATTCCATTGTGTATATGTACCACAGCTTTCTTATCTATTCGTCAGTTGATGGGCATCTAGGTTGCTTCCATGTCCTGGCTATTGTAAACAATGCAGCGATGAACATTGGGGTACACGTGGCTCTTTCAATTCTGGTTTCCTCAGTGTGTATGCCCAGCAGTGGGATTGCTGGGTCATATGGCTGCAAAAGGAATGCAGATGTATAGAACTGACTCGTGGACTCTGTGGAAGAGGGCAAGGATGGGATGATATGGGAGACTGGCATTGAAACATGTTAATTATCATATGTGAAATCAATTGCCAGCCCAGGGTTGATGCTCGGGGCTGGTGCACGGAGATGTCCTGGGGAAGGAAATCAGGAGGGAGGAGGGAGGGGGGTCCTGGAGGGGGAGCATATGTAAACCCATGGACGTTTCATGTCATTGTATGGCAAAACCAACACAATAAAGTAAAGAAAATTAAAACAATAAATAAATACATAAATAAAAATGTTAGATTTTTAAAAATGTGTAAACCCTATGTCCAGACTAGTTACATAGAAACTGAATTTAAGATGGATTGTATTTTATATCTAGGGTGTCTCAGGTGACAATAATGGTAAAGAATCTGCCTGCCAATGTAGGAGTTGCAAAAGGCACAGTTTCAATCCCTGAGTTGGAAAGATCCCTTGGAGTAGGAAATGACAACATGCTCCAGTATTCTTTTCTAAAAAATTCCATGGACAGAGAAGTCTTATGGGCTACAGTCCAAGGGGCCACAAAGAGCCAGACATAACTGAGCGACTAAGCAAACACATATTTTATCTTTATTTTATTCTTTCCTCTTTTCTCCATTTCTATAAATTTTCTATATATGAAGAGCATCATGTGATTAAATCTGTGTGAAACAGACAGTGAAGATGGTAGATGGATAAATAAATCACTGTTTTCTTGTCTATAAACATTTGGCATTTATTCTATCAAATCATGACTTTTAACAATATCCATTTTCTAAATTAAAAACTCATTTTTACATGTTACAATGCCTTTCTCCCGTATCATCCCACCCTCGCCCTCTCCCTTAGAGTCCAAAAGACTGTTCTATACATCTGCGTCTTTTTTGCTGTCTCGCATACAGGGTTATCATTACCATCTTTCTAAATTCCATATATATGTGTTAGTATACTGTATTGTTGTTTTTCCTTTTGGCTTACTTCACTCTGGATAATAGGCTCCAGTTTCATCCACCTCATTAGAACTGATTCAAATGTATTCTTTTTAATGGCTGAGTAATATATATGAAATGAATCACCAGCCCAGGTTTGATGCATGATACAGGGTGCTCAAGGTTGGTGCACCGGGATGACCCAGAGAGATGGAATTGGGAGGGAGGTGGGAGGGGGGTTCTGGAAGGGGAACACATGTATACCCATGGCGGATTCATGTCAATGTATGCCAAAACCAACACAATATTGTAAAGAAAAATAAATAAATAAATAAATAAAATATAAAGCTTAAAATAAAACTCATTGTTTTTTTCTTTTCACTTGTTACTAGGTGACAATTTTTAAAAGGAAACTTTCTGAAATCAACTCTCATTTAATGTTACTTTTCTGAGCCAATGAAGAACTTCTGCAAATCAGATTTTAGATTGCTTTTACTATTCCTCAAAGTAATCAATTGAAGAGGGACTGATTCAACCTGCCTTTTAAAAAAAGGAAAAAATAGTTAAGGCTCTTTGGTCTGGATTTTTAAAGGTAAATGGTGAAATAAAGTAATAAAAGTTTCAATTTTTTTTCTTTGCCAAAGTGTGCAAAATCAAACCCCTCTTCAGTTAATTGTACAGCATCTCTGGAAAACTTGTGTCCATTGTAAAGGCTTTTGCCCTTGAAAGATGTTCTATGAGGCTGTCTGCTCCTTATCTTTAAATCACAATCAAGAGTTAAGCAGATTATTATCTCAGCCTGATTCTTACTATATGTGTAGTCCTCATACTTATACCATTTTGGCTTAGATTTTAGAACCAAAATGCCAAGATGATCAGTCTATTTATAACACAGATAAAACTCTTTGCTACCTCAAACCTTTGGACCATAGCCTGCCAGGCTTCTTAGTCCATGGAATTCTCCAGGCAAGAATACCACAGTGGGTTGCCATTTCCTTCTCCAGGACATCTTCTTGAGCAGATTGAACCCAGGTCTCCTGCATTGTAGGCAGATTCTTTACCACCTGAGTCACCAGGAAAGTCCATTTACAACACAGAATAAACCAAAAAATATGGTACAATAAGTATCATAATTTCTTCTATGCAACTAAATATAAATAAAAATTGGCTGAGTATCAACATACATAATTAAAAGATATATTTTAATTCATATTGTAGCACATTTAAATTACATAGCATTAGTTTGTATATATCAATAACTATATTCCCATATTTCTGAATGCACACTGAATTTAATCATTTGCATTTTATAAGATTTGCATTCATTATAAAGGATTAAGCATACTTTATTTTTTATTCTTGATAAATACTTAGAGAAACATTATTATCATTCTATTAAGCAAATAAATGTAAGAGGGTAAGCTCTTCACACTTTCTTCATATGAAATATTAAAAATAAACTTTATTTTCTCTTGCAGGTGTCACTATTCACATTGATTTACATTGTATACATTCTCAAACAAATCACTTCCTTAAAAATGACATTTACTTGAAAACTTTCAGATATCCAAACACTTATAAAATTGTCAGTAGAAGTTGTTGCAAAGTTTAATTTGTTTATTTATGTCTATTTTAGCTTATCATTTCAATCTTTGTATGTTTATTTTGCTCTCCCCATTAGTTTGAGAAGTGTAGGTTAGCTGCCCACTGAAGCTTAGGTATTTTTAAGAAAACATCTGAGAATTCTTTTAGTCAGAATTCTTTTGTAGTCATCACATTCTAAAAGATAAAATTAAGCAATCAAGTAAAGATACTTTATTACTAATATTAAATAATAGGTAGATGGATATAGGAGATGAATTGTTTACAATAATTACAGGATCTGGCATAGTTTACAAAAGTTGATATAACTTCAGTGTTGATTAGGAAATGATAGACATAATGCTGCTCTGTAACTAATTAAAATGTCACTATTAGAAGATTGTCATGACTTGGCACTTAATACTAAATGACCATCTACATGGAAAATATTGCAAACATTTTTGTTAATATGAAGACATAATGAACATATTTGCGATATTATTTGTTTGCTCATTTTTAATTTGCTTTTAAGTAATAAAACTTGTCTTCTAAGAATACAAAGACTCATAATGAATATAGAATCAATGAGAATATGCTCAAACTATGCTTCTATTTAGTAGAATACTGAATATCATTAGTCAATACTATCTTTTTGTTTAGTGAAGTTTATGTGATTCCACTTAGCTTGCTCTAATTCTACAAGGAAATCAAATCAGTCAGTTCTAAAGGAAATCAACGTTGAATATTCATTGGCAGGACCAATGCTGAAACTGAAGCTCCAGTACTTTGGCCACCTGATGTGAAGAGCTAACTCACTGAAATACCCTGATGGTGGGAAAGATTGTAAACAAAAGAAGAGGGTGGCAGAGAATGAGATGGTTATAAAGTATCACTGACTCAATGAACATGAATCTGAGCAAATTCTGAGGGATAGTTTGGATTGGGAAGGACAGGAAAGCCTGGATTGCTGCAGTTCATGGAGTCATACATTCGGACATGACTTAGCAACTGAACAATGACAACAATTCTGTCTTACCTATATCTGATCATTATTGCTACAAAATACATTTTCTACAGCAATATACAGAAAGTGCTGGCAGAAATATCAATAACCTCAGACATGCGGATAATACTTCCCTTATGGCAGAAGGGAAGAGGAAAGGAAGAGCCTCTTGATGAAAGTGAAAGAGCTGGCTTAAAACTCAACATTCAAAAAACTAACATCATGGCATCTGGACCCATTTCATGGCAAATAGAAGGGGAAACGATGGAAACAGTGATAGACTTAAATTTCTTGGGCTCCAAAATCACTGCAGATGGTGACTGCAGCCATGAAATTAAAAGATGCTTGCTCCTTGGAAGAAAAGTTAAGACCAACCTAGACAGTATATTAAAAAGCAGAGACATTGATTTGCCAACAAAGGTCTGTCTATTCAAAACTATGGTTTTCCCAGTAGTCATGTATGGATGTGAAAGTTGGACTATAAAGAGAGTTGAGCACCGAAGAATTGATGCTTTTGAATTGTGGTGTTGGAGAAGACTCTTGAGAGTCCCTTGAACAGCAAAGAGATCCAACCAGTCCATCCTATAGGAGTTCAGTCCTGAATATTCATTGGAAGGACTGATGTTGAAGCTGAAACTCCAATACTTTGGCCACCTGTTGTGAAGAGCTGACTCACTGGCAAAAACCCTGATGTTGGGAAAGATTGAGGGCAGGAAGAGAAAGGGGTGAAAGAGGATGAGATGGTTGGATGGCATCAGCGACTCAATGGATATGAGTCTGAGCAAGTTCTGAGTGATGGAGGACAGTGAGGCCTGTTGTCCTGAAGTCCATGGGGTCACAAAAAGTTGGACACAACTAAGCGGTGAACTGAACTGAACAGACAGGAAATCATATCCCAAAAGTTTGGAGAAGAGCTACTCTTAGCAGATCACAGATGTTCTCAGATCATATGAGACTCCAGCATTGATTTAACTGGTGAAAATAATCAAAGAAACACTAATAGAATGCAAGTAGATGCAACATATATTGAAATGCAGCTGTATTACTTGATTTCTGAATTTGGTTGGTGTAATGTGACATCATAAATAGTTTAAATGGAAAGGGGTCAAATTTTAACAGGAATTTTCAATTTAAAAATTTTCTAAAATGTTGTAAGACATCATAAATGAAATGTCACATGAAAGAAGGCAAAATAAAGAAACACATAATTTGAGTACTCAGTTTGATATATACAAACAGCTGGTTCAATAGAATAAGATTTAATTCAAAAGAAAGATATTTGTGAAACTTGCAATCCACTGAAAGATCAATTCAATAAGTAGTCTAGTATTCTACTTGTTTAATTTTAATCTGTGTTTGTAATAGTTTCATATGTTGCTGAGTTATAGCTGTCCACTAGATAAGGGTAAATTAGAGTAAATAAATTTTCATATATATTTAAGATCTGCTTGCATGAATGAAGCAGTTTGCTATATTTTGTATATAGTAAAAATTCCTGATGTTTCTGTATATTAGTGATGTAATATTTATATTCTTTCTACTTTAATTTAATTTTATACTATTATAGTCATTATTTTTCTTTTGAATTAATTAATTTATTTTAATTGGAGACTAATTACAGTATTGTAGTGATCTTTGCCATGCATCAACATGAATCAGCCCTGGGTGTGCATGTATCCCCTGTCCTGAACCCCTCTCCTATGTCCCTCCCCACCCCATCCCTCTGGGTTGTCCCAGAGCACTGGCTTTGAGCCCTGCTTCATGCATTGAACTTGCACTGGTCATTGGTTTTACATATGGTCATATACATGTTTCAATGCTGTTCTCTCAAATCTTCCTACCCTTGCCTTGTCCCAGAGTTCAAAAGTCTGTTCTTTACAACTATGTTAGAGTCATCGTAATTTATACTGTTGGAGGCATTCATATTCTCATCTTGCAAATGATGAGAATGAGTCTTTAGTAATCCTGTTTGCATACAGAGATATGACTAAAATTAGCTTGGGTCCATGGTTGCATGCTGAAATGTCAGACTTAAAACCCAAACAAAATGATGTATGTAGGTATGTATGGTAGGTTAGTTAGGTTAATTAGTTAAGTTAGTACTATGAAGTAGAAGGTTAGTTAAATTAAAGACAGTAGAGTTATCTGGAAAACACCCAGAATTAATTTGGGAGAATGGAAAAGGCATTTAAATATAATAATTGGAAGTGCTACTCATATTCCTCTCTCTTGTCCTTGGGAGAACTTGTCTTAAAGTGCTCAAAGAAAATCTTTAAGAAAACTGAATCAGGGAAGACCATTTCTTGGATGCAAATAGATATGCTAAAGATGGTAAAGGGGGATGAGCCATTTCCTCACCTCAGCTGCTACAAAGAATGGAGGTGAGCTTTTGTGAAAGAAGATGCTGCTGACAAAAGTTATGTTTGGAATTCAGAAAGCAGCATAGATGACAAAAACAAAAAATCATAATGAGCTCCAAAGCACTTGTCAACTACACAGGATTCTGCCTGATGAAAGATAGACTGAATGACCTTAAGAACGAACTAACAGCTCTCAACAGAGCCTTACTAAAAAATTAACATTTCTTTATTAATTGCAATTTTTTCATTTTCCTTCCTTAAACTCTTGAAATGTAAGTAATCAAGGGCAATACATATACACTCATTAAGCACTGAATGACAGAGTAGTTTATAAAAATAAATATATAAATAAATATTTTTAGAAATAAAATATAGTTACCAGATTTGGGGAAATTCAGACACATATACTATATATATATATATAATGCATTGTATATATAATGCATATATACAATTTGCTTATTTGTGTGTTAGGTGCTTAGTTCTGTCTGACTCTTTGTGATCCCATGGACTGTAGCCCACCAGATTCCTCTGTCCATGGAATTCTCCAGGCAAAAATACTAGAGTGGGCAGCCATTCCCTTCTCCAGGGGATCTTCCTGATCCAGGGAGCAAATCCAGGTCTCCTGCATTGCAGGCAGATTCTTTATTGTCTGAGTTGCCAAGGAAGCCCCATACAACGTGATTGGATGGACACAAAATTGGACTTTAAATGCTGGAAGAATATAGAAAAAAATTATTCTAAGTAAAATAGTCATAAAAATTTTACAGGAACTGAAATTTGAGTAAGGCAATAATATATATTAGTGAATAACAGACACTGCTAGTTCATGCTTTCTGTGTGCCAGTCACTCTTCCAAAAGCGTCACATATATGAACTCATGAAGGCTTCATATCTAGCCTATGAAATAGGCTAAAATCATTGACCCAGTTTTACAGGTGAGGAAATTGAAGCCTATGCAAGGCTTTAAGAAGTTCACAGAACTTTAAGAAAAACAATTTTGGATTTTAAGTAAGATTTTGTCTATTACTAACAGCTTATTTAACATAGTTGCTACAAATATTAAATAAAATTGTATACATAGGCACTTACAACAAGTTCAGATCTAGGATAAAGTATCAATAAATATTAAATGTTTATAATCATTATAATTATTTTTATGTTTTTATTTATTTGGTCTTGAATAAAGTATAGTTCTTTGCCAGAACAGTGATGGGTGCTTGAAAAGGCACAGAATGTGAAGGAAAAGCAGTGTGATGGAGCACAGAGATTATGGCAAGAAAAGCAGGGTGGTGAAGATTTGAAGAGTCTGAAAAAGTTATGCCAATATTTGAATTTATTCCAGTGGGGCATGGGGAGACAATTAAGAGATTTGAATAAAATTATCATGATTGTATCTCTGTTTTAAATCATAACTCATAGTAGAGAGTGAAGGTGGGGAGACAGAGATTACAGGAAGCTAAATTGTTTAAGAAACAATTGAAATACTTTATATGAAAACTGAGTACCTAAAATATAATAATCTCATGAATATGGTATAGTATTATAACAGCAACAATCAAAAGAAGTTTTATTCAAATAAGCAGTAAATCCAATTTCTAGTTTGAATCTTTGACTTGAATGTTGCTGATATTGTTAAATGAGAGAAGAAACAGAGTAATGGGAACCATTTTTCAAGGGAGGAAAAGTTTGATCGATATGTTGAAACATCATCACCAAGAGATCCCCTTGTGAAAATTCTAAGCAGGGCTAGCACTGACGTTTTTAGAAAATTGGCATAAGAAAGACATAGTTGAAGACACTATTAAATAAAGTAAAAGGAAAGCAGAAAAATATCATGAATAAAGAAGAACCTTATAAACAGGGAAAGATCTCTTATGATTACAGAAAAGACATTTATATACACTTAATAGATATTTAAGTGTATATAGTCAGTCCCTAATGATTTCGAAAATGTTTCTTCAATACAAGATTTCATAGTTACTGCAAATGGCCATTAAATTAGAGTTCTTTAATAGTTAAAACATTAGAGTTCTTTAATAGTTAAAACAAAAAAGAGGCAGGTGATGAGACCATATTGCTTTCATGAGCTGATAAAAAGAAAAAAAACATATTCTTCTGAAAAGATAAATGACTTCCTGGAAGTTAATCAAAGGAGCAATATTATCATGTGAATGCTTGTGCAAACATAATTTAATATCATACCAGATATTGTATCCATTGGAATTTTTTCAAAAATAAAATGTGACTGCATCTTACACAGATGTTTGATAAAAGTGAAGTTGATATGTATATGACAGAATTAGATATGTCCAAGTCTTACAGTAATAGTTTTTAAATGGCTGCTCTAAAGCTACACATTTTTCTTATCATTTTTACTCTATGACATTATTCTTTCCATAATTATATTATTTAGCTTTTGAATGCTAATAATCTTAGAAAATCCTTCAAAAAAATTCCAAGTGTTTGTACTTTTAAGGAATATTCTAATCCTAATGACTGTAAACAAATCAGGAAATGATACATGTAATCAATAAATGTATTACTATTTATATTATCCCTATTTTATAATTAATTTTATTAATTATTAAATAAATTAATAATAATTTATTACTATTTTGGCTAAGTAACATATAAAAGGGAACATAACTACTGAGAAATTTTAAGTAGTATATTGACTGGTAAGAGGATGAATTTTCACTTCTTGGCATTTTTTTACAGTAACATTGCTTTATCTTAAGCAATATCTAAATATTTATAAAAACATGTTCATAGAGGAGTTTCAAATAGTAGTTTTAGAAATTGGTATAGATATTGTAAAGCTTCTCTGCTTTGAATTTGGTTTATTCAAGCAATGCATAATCCTATAACAAATTCCTTTATCCTATGTATTTTATTTTATATTTAATATATATGAATAATATATGATGATTGTACCTAGTGAGAATATCAACATGTTATTATGGTAATCTTTTAAAAATCCTTAGATAGGGATGAAAACTCCTGACATACCACTATGCAAAAATACTTTCTTTTTATGTGTGACTAGAAGATGACATTTATCAAAAGATGCAATGCAAACGTCCCTTCAACATTCTGTGAAAGATGAGCTCTAAGGTACTGTTGGAAATAAAAATTTTATAACAAAACACTTAGTGGAAAGCTTTTAGATATAGATATTATTTTGGTTGATAGTGTTAAATTTTTGTATGTAGGTTATGCAGTTTATTTTACCTCAACTAATGTCAAAAATATTTTTAATTTAAATTTCTAAAGCCCATATCATTTTTATGCAATAAAAACAAACAAACAAATAAAAAAAGGGAAAGAGGTAAAAACTTTTTTTCTTTCCTGAAATGGAAAACTGGTAGGACTTGTAAAAATTTCGGCTTTGAGACCTAATCACTGAATGAATATTTTAAGACTAGTGTCCAAATCTACTTGCATGACAAAAACACAACTATTTTGAGGAGAGGTTGAATATTGTTTGACAACTGCTTTTGTCAGAAAGGGAAGGGGATATTAATATCCAAGTCTTAAAGAACCATGGAAAGTTCTGGCTCAAGAAAGAAGCATATCTTCTTCTGATGATGCAGCTGAAGCTCCAATAATTTGGCCACCTGATGTGAAGAGCTGACTCATTAGAAAAGATCCCAATGCTGGGAAAAACTGAAGGCAGAAGGAGATGGGGCAAGAGAGGATAAGATGCTTGGATGGCAACACTGACTGCATGGATATGAGTCTGTGCAAGCTTCGGGAGGTGGTGATGGACATGGAAGCCTGGTGTGCAGCAATTCATGGGGTCACAAAGAGTCGGATGTGACTAAGTGACTGTACCGAACTGATTGAATTGTACATTTAGAATGGATACATTTATGGTAAGGAAATTATACCTCAATAAAGATATTTTTAAAAAAGAAAAAAAAAAGAAGCATATCTAAAGGGCTCGGTAAATTCAAAAATCACATATGTAAAGAAAAATGATCAATTTCCTTTTAAAATACCTTTCTCCAATTCCTGAGGTAGTCAATGGCTGTGACGATGTTCATAGCTAGATTTTTTTCTTTCTGCATATTTTTCCAAAACAATAACAACAAAACATGTATATGTATGTATATAATAAATATTGTGTGTTTATAGGACTTCTCTGTAGTTCAAACGGTAAAGAATCTGCCTGCATTACAGGAGGCCAGGGTTCAATCCCTGGATCGGGAAGATCCTCTGGAGAAGGGAATGGCAACCCACTCCAGTATTCTTCCCTGGAGAATCCCAAGGACAGAGAAGTCTGGTGGGCTACAGTCCATGGGGTCACAAAGAGTCGGACATGACTGAACAAGTAACATATGTATTTATAAGACTGACTTTCTTTAACAAAAATAGGATGATATTATAAAGATTATTCTGCAATTTACATTTTAAAAGATAATCTTGTTCTACTACAGTTCTCTGAATAGAGAACTACTGTGAAGAAAGTGTGGAGAGAGTTCCCAAATATCGCACACTCAGTTTCCCCCATTATTAAGATTTTCCTTTAGTATGGTACATTTATCATGACTAATGAGCCATAATTGATACATTATCATTAACTGAAGTCTACAATTCATTCAGATGTCTTCAATTTTCCCCTAATGTCTCTTGTCTGTTCCCTGATCCCATCTAGGATACTTCATTACCTCTGGTTCTCGCCTCCTTAACCTCTTTTTGGCTGTGAAAGTTCCTCAGACTTACCTTGCTTTCAGTGACATGGACAATTTTGAGAGTGTTGCTCAGGCATTTTTGTAGACTGTCCCTCAATGAGAATTTTTTTTTCCCCCCATGATTGGAGATTTCTTATATACTGTGGTCAGTGTTACAGAGGACAACCTGGGTCTGCCACTAAGTAATTATTCAATCATGAGCAATGTTTTCTACTATTAACATATTAGAACTGTATTAATATTTTGTAACCTGAGAAATAGTTGCATATATGCATGCATATGCATATGTACAAATGTGTGAATGTCTATTTGTGTGCATATATATATATATATATATATATACATATATAATTAAAATGTAGCATCTTTACTTTATTTATTATGAACTCTTCAGAGTTGAGACAACTTTTTTACTCACCTATGAATCGCTATTTATTAACTAACTTGATTCTCCTCTGGAGAAAATTCTGAGTTATTACTATTGAAATAATCTACATTGATGCATTCTTGAGCCTGCAGAAATTAAGAGCAAAGCCTCTGGTAAACAAATAGATGTTCTAACAAGTTTCTAACAATATCATCTTTAATGTAGAATGGATGACCTAAAGAGTTTGTGTAAAGTCATGAAGGCAGGTGTCTAAATATAAGCTACATTGTTGACTGGGGAGGATTGTATGGCAGACAAACTGAGAGGTTATATTTGAAGAACTAAAGTATCTCCAAATAGCATGATTCTGATGAAACAAAGGACTTTGTACTAACACCTAACACATATCCTCAAAGCAGTATTCACCATAAACTGTGAACTAGTAAGAACTATTCTCAATTAGTTTCGCTTGAATTTGACTAGTATATATTCAATGCTTATGATGCACTCAGCAAGGCTCTAAGCACCAAAATCAAATGAACAAAGATAATAGGTTTCTTTCTCAAGCTGAATGACAAAATAAAAAGAAGCACACTGAAGAAATAGCAATATAAACTGTTGTAAGATTAGTGATCCTATGAGTAGTACAGAAAAATGAAACTCTTCCTCCAGAGTGGAATCCCCAAACCACTATTGTTTTAACTGAGTCACATTTCCAGTTATTCACTATAGTCTTAAAGGCAACTTTAAGATGTTTAAATGGTGACAATTGGAAATTTGCAGATAATTCAAGGAATTAAGGGGAGTTACATATTTTATATACCACACACATATTCCTTTTTATTTGTGTAACCCAAAACTAAAATGAGGTGATAGATTTTTTAAGAGAAGTACACATTAAATGCTTTTCTTTTCTCAAATATTAGAAAACTGTTTATTTTCTCATAAAGTACTAGCATAATCCATTATCAAATGCAATTTTAAAAGATAAATTTGAATAGTCACAAGAAAATTTAATTTTTATTTTGGAAGTGATAAAGTGATGATGGTTGGAAAATGCTTCTAATCTCTTACTCAGAGAAACTGCCATTTATTAAAATTTATTCAAACTACAGTGCTTAAATTGTGAAATTTCTGTACTTCACCCTTATTATATTTTTTAAATTCTGAATAAATATAAGAAAAGATGCACCATCACATTTAAAATCATTAAGTAAAAGTTTAAAGTTTATTTGTCTTTATGCATCTCTTTTGAACTCAATGAAGTAGATAAATTTTAATACATGAAATTTTGGAAGATATTTTTTCGCAAATAAACTGTCATACTTCAACTGCGTTTCCAAAGTGGGATTCATTATGTTGCTTTGTTTGGAATTTACACGAATCTCCCTACTCTGGTATTTCTAAGCAGCGCGCCATTCTCTTGGCAGCAGTCAGTGTCACGAGGACAGCACTTCTGTTGTCATGGCAGTGATGGATCATCAATGCCCATGGAAGATCTGTAATTTGCAAAGTGAATGACAAGCCACATTGAGAGAGCACTGCAGTGGCACTGGTGAGTTGGAAGCTTGGGGTATGACAGCCGTGCTTTGTTTTAGTCTTCACAACAGGTTTGAGGTTTAGATTCAGAGGGTATAAATGAGATCTTCAGGTCTTGAACTTCAAAAATTCTCCATGTAATAAAGCAATAAATATTTCACTTTTTCAAAGGATGCTTAGACTGATGTAATCAGAAGACAGTTTCGTCCTCGTCCTTCTTAGAACAACCTTTGGTCTCTCCCAGTTGAAATCTATATCATTATCATTTCCATTTCATCTATCTGGAAGATTGAACAAAAGAAGGAAAAAAAGCCATCACAGTATCTTTTAAGAAATGGCATTTATTTTTGTCATTGTTTTTCTTCCATAAGCAAAGCCAATTGTTTTCTAGCCTGGGATTGAGCTGCATTCTGTGACTATTCAGATTTCAAGATGCAGTGCAGATACAACATCCTTAAGAATTGTCTATTGATCACACAACCTGACCAAAAATCTCCTCTTTCAAGGTCTATAATGTAGCTACTGTTAAGTTGCAAAGTGAGTGCAGCATTCATCACTATTTTGGTCAGGGGAGTAATTTCATAACAAATATATAGTAGCCACTCATTAAATATATGCTGAATCATAAATTAATTGAAATTAAAGATACCATTATTGTTCAATTCTAAACTGCTCATGTACCTGTTTGGCTATTTAATCTTCCCATGCTTGCATCTTCTCCAAACTGATGGTGAGTTCCCAAGAGAGAGAAGAAATATTTGTACATCTATGTAAAAAAAAAAAAGCAAATTAAGTAGCTTGTATTTAATGCCTCCTATAGAGCCTACAGAATGTTATGCATACACAGCAGAATACCTACTGATAGCTGATATATGGTAAATACGTAGTGATAAAAATGAGCAAACAAAAGAAATCATGTAACACAAAACATTAATTTCAAATTGCTACATTAATTTGCATTGGCAAAACATGATATACCCTCAAGCAGTTGTTCTGATTTGACAGATGTGTCCCTGATTTGAGTGGAACATTTCTGTAAAGTAGGACGTGTGAGTACTATTTTAAATTGCTTTGTCATAGACCCTGGAGCAGTCATAAGTTTTAGTTACTCTGGTTTCACTAGCTCAAAACGTGAGTAGCAATTCCTGGCATCTGTACAACTTATAATCATGTAATGATCTTAATATAATGAATCCTGCTAGCTAAGAGGAGAAGGCAAGGGAACCCCACTCCAGTATTCTTGCCTGGAAAACCCCATGGATGGAGGAGCCTGGTGGCTGCAGTCCATGGGGTCACGAAGAGTCAGACACGACTGAGCGACTTCGCTTTCAGTTTCACTTTCATGCATTGGAGAAGGAAATGGCAACCCACTCCAGTGTTCTTGCCTGGAGAATCCCAGGGATGAGGGAGCCTGGTGGGCTGCCATCTCTGGGGTCGCACGGAGTCGGACACGACTGAAGTGACTTAGCAGCAGCTAGCTAAGACCTTAAGTTTTCCAGCAGTCATTAAGTATGTACAACAGTCCTGTGCTGTTTTCTGTTAGGGTCCTTGGCTAAGAAGTTAACACGAAAACCTACCAGTCATTTACTCATTCAACTAACAAATATTGAGCACCACTGCATGACCTGCTGTGCAAAAAAAAAAAATGACTCTAATATAATTTGAGTAGGCATTATATTGTAGGTACATAAAAAGTGTAATAAGTGCACAGGGAGTGTCAGTTCAGTCACTCAGTTGTGTCTGACTCTTTGCGACCCCATAGACTGCAGCATGCCAGGCCTCCCTGTCTGTCACCAACTCCTGGAGTTTACTCAAACTTATGTCCATCGTGTGAGTGATGCCATCCAACCATCTCAGCCTCTGTCGTCCCCTTCTCAGCCTACCTTCAATCTTTCCCAGCATCAGGGTCTTTTCCAACAAATCGGTTCTTCGTATCAGGTGGCCAGAGTATTGGAGTTTAGGCTTCAGCATCTGTCCTTCCAATGAACATTCAGGACTGATCTCCTTTAGGATGGACTAGTTGGACCTCCTTGCAGTCCAAGGGACTCTCAACACCACATTTCAAAAGCATCAATTTCTTTGGTGCTCAGCTTTTTTTATAGTCCAACTCTGACATCCATACATGACCACTGCAAATATCATAGCTTTGACTAGACAGACTTGAGTTGGTAAAGTGACGTCTCTGCTTTTTAGAATGCTGTCTAGTTTGGTCATAGCTTTTCTTCCAAGGAGCAAGTATCTTTTACTTTCATGGCTACAGCCACCATCTGTAGTGATTTTGGAGTCCCCCAAAATAAAGTCTCTCACAGGGAAAGGAGCTACATAATTCTTCTGGGGAAAATTAGTGAGCATACTTTAACTATTGTGTATTCTAAATTCAGAAAAGTATTATAAATGCATTCATGATTGCTTGTTTGTAAACTTGTGGAATATAAATTGGGCAATGGCAGAGAAAGGGAAATTCACACCTGATTTAACATTCTCATGCAAACAATTAGGGAATAGCAGTTTCCAGCAGTGTGCCACAGGGTCATATTCTTGTATCAGTTTCATCATTATTATTTTTACATATGATGGTAAGAGTCAAAATCTGATCATCAAATTTGTAGATGATGTAAGACTGGAGAATATTACAAATATTATTGGGACAAATCTTATTAGGAATAACTATAAACATCACCTTCAAAGACTAAAACAGTAGGCTGAAATCAACAGAATGAAGTTTAAGAGATATAAATATGATGTGCTGCAGTGCTAAAAACTTCAACTCAAAAAGATATAGAATTGCAAATAACTGCCTTTGCAACATCTACAGCTAACCTATGGTGGGTGAATTAAGTGAATAAAATCTTAATTTGGCCCCAAGTGCTGATGCATCTCTGAAAAAAAAGAAAGTGAACACAACTTTAATCTGTACAGATAATATCTTGGGAGGAATATACTATTTACTCTCTTTTCTACTTGTTCATGTTGTATATCTATCAAATTTCCTTTTGGTAAGCTACATTTGGAAAACATTTCTGACAATTGGAGGGTACTAGGGAAGGATGAAAAGAATGATGGGAAGTTAACTAGAAGTCATGGTTGCCTCCATTGAAGTCAATGGTAGGTGATGGGTTTTAAAACTATGTCAAACAAAGCGTGATTAAAGGACATGGTCATTTCTAACAGTAAGAAAATAAGATTAAAGGGAAACATGACAACTGCTTTCAAATATTTGAAAAGTTTCATGTTGCAGAGGTGATTTAAGTATTGCTACAAAAGGCAGAGTGGACAGAAGATATAAAGAGAATTAAGTGTTGACTAAAATGCTGACTCAATAAAATAAATAATTAAATAAAATGTATTTCTAAATTTTAAATTTATAGTTTATATGAATTTATATAAAAGTACATAAAATTAAATTTATCTAAAATTTAAAATAAGGGAATAAAATAAAATGTTGACTTAATACATGAAATGTATGAGGAGAGAGTTTTGTATCTATTTTATTCATTGCTCCACATCAGGTTTTGCAAATAAGTCTGCACCCTGGAAGTAATCCAGTAAATATTTTTGAATTACAGTGATGAATGGATATGTAATAAAATATAAAAATCTGACCTGTTGAAAAACAGAATGAGGTTTTTTAGTAGGCAGCAGACAAAATAACTGCTAAGCATAGCTAATGTTAAAGAAGGGCATTCTAAAAAGGCAAAAAGAAAAAAAAAAAAAGAGTGAAAAAAACTTATTTTTTAATTTTGTCTTAAAAATAAAATTACCAAAATAGACATTTTACATGATAGTCATCAAATTTTAAGCTGTGGAAATTATGAGCTAACTTAGAATGAATCAAGTGATGGCATATTTTGAGTGTGTATGTAATTTTTCTAATAAGTTTATAGTGGCATAACATGATATTTATCAATTTATGGATGACTTTGGCAATATGATCATGAAAAGGATGGTTTCTGACACTGTAGTACACTCCATAAATTATTCCAGTCTTCAGTCTCATTCTTTTTGGAAGTATTCAGGATGTTATTTTTTTTTAAACATTATTGTTTTAAAGTTGATTGGTTTTAACTTTCTGATCTTCATTTGTGAAGGCTTTCCATGCAATCCAAGCATTTGCCATCAATCATTTTATCTTGTGTGTGTGTATGTGTGTGAAATCTAACATCTTTTAAAATATTTGTGTTTAATTTTAGATCAAATTTCCAATATATTTCAGTGTGTAATCAAGTTGTACAGTATCTGACAATCAACAAGAAACTTCATTTAATATAGAAGTCAATGTTATGCTGGAAATAGTAGTTTAGGGAAAATTTTATAAGTGATTCCTCACTTATATGTCATTGGTACATTTTATGATGCTATGATCAGTTTTATTTTCCTATGAAACTTTAGATCAAAGGGATCCAAGTAATATTTGTAAAGGGATGATCTTCTCTACTAAAAATAAGAGTTAATTAATTATTAGTCAGGAGGAAATATATATTTTAAGTGGGAAATTTCACCTAATAATATTGTAGCAGGGGAGTTTGGATTATGTCACTAAATGTATTAATTTAGAGTCACCCAATTACTTCTATTATATTAAATTTCATTTTCTGTGGCTATTTTGATATTCTAATTATAATATAGAATATAACTAGCCCTTTCAAATTTATGTTATTCAACATTTTGGACAAGTTAGATGGAAAGCACAAACTTACAGACTGCACTTATAAATTTTCTCATTAACTCATCTTAATGTACATTTAAAATTACCTAAATGTACAATCCATATTTTGGCCTCATGTCTACAACTCCTCAAAATGTTTTACTGAAGAGAGATTATTGTCAGTTATTGTGTGAGCAGGCTCAGGCGCTTCAGTCATATCTGACTTCGCAACCCTATGGCCTGTAGCCCGCCAGGCTCTCTGTCCATGGGAATCTTCAGGCAAGAATACTGGCGTGGGTTGCCATTCCCTCCTCCAGGGGATCTTCCTGACACACCATTTGATAAAACCCAGGTTCACTGACCTAAAATATTGCTACTAAATGTAGGATTTTGAAAGAAAAAGGGTGAGATGGCTTCTTTTCTGTGTGAATATATGTTGTTAGCAAATAGTCATGGTTTTACATCTAGAGAGTTATAAACAAGTTGTTGAAACCTCTATACCTGAGATTTTAGTTTTTTGCAAGGAGGAACATTTGATAGCTTTCAACCATCTGGTGACTCTCTTATTCTCCCAGGCTTAACAAATAATGCCAATAGTGGTTCTGTGGCACTCTGCAAATAATCTCAGTTCTTTGCTATGAAACATATCTGGGTTTCTTGATTTGAAATCATATAGATTCTCTCTTCATTTTCTCAAATGTATTCTTATTAACAATCTCCTCTATGCTTTCCACATCTTTTTTAACCAAAAATGGAATTTAAGTATGAATCAGAAGCTCTGATTTAGCTTATAAATTCTAGTTGAGCCATCTGTATCAAATGAAGGCAGATCATATGCTTAGTTTTTGTGTTATATACCTCCCCCCCAAACCTTTTTTTTTTCCCTTATATTGTTTTACAGAAGCCTAATCTGTTTCTAGACAAGTAGCTTCTCCCCTACCCCTTCCACTTCTTTCAGGTGAACTTTTTGGTTTCTTAAGAACAAAACCCAAGATGATATAAAATACAGCATCGTGCATGGAGCATATACTTGGTGGTGGCTGTTTAGTCACCTAGTCGTGTCTGACTCTTGCAATCCCCTGGACTGTAGCCTGTCAGGCTCCTGTGTCCATGGGATTCTCCAGGCAGGAATAATGGAGATAGACTTGGTAGGTGTTAGCAGAAAGAAAAAGTTAATTAAAGAATATGTTACAGAGTGGCTTGTTGAAGATGAACGCTAATAAGTATAGACAGATAGTCATCTTTATCCCATGTTAAAAATGGGGCAGCGGCGAGGACAGCTGCTATTCTTCTTCATTATAACGACACTGTGGCTTCTTAGTGAGGTGGACACTAATGGGTAATTATCTCAGGAAATAGGAAATCAGAAATAACTAGCGAAAAAGTTTCAGGCTCCTTCCAAGGTGTGGGTTCTTCTCTGATCTGCATGTTTCTTGTTTGTTCTTTTACTTCAATTCATATATTGAGGACATGAATCCACTCACCAGAGTGAGCCCCTGAGAACCTGAAAAAGAACACGGTGCTGTTTTCAGCTTAGAGGGAATCATAGTGGTTTCCTAAACTCTCTGTTTATTTCCTTGAGCTGTACTTCAGAACACTTATGTCTTTTGCTATTTTTCTTGCTGACATTTTACATATATGGCAATAATATTATTAACAGAAGTAGCCATCATTTTACACATCTACATTTCAGACATCAGGACTATCTCTAATAGCTGTAACCTATATTTAATATGCTTAATAATATTATCTTCATCTTACATATTAAAAAAATTAAGATTTAAGAGTGAAGTGTCAAGACAATATTTCCCACTTATGAAACACTGGAACCAAGATTTTTATCAGATTCTGTTGGGTTGCAAACCAATGTTTCTTCCACTTTATCTTATCATTCCTATTAGCCTTCCAAGGTAAATTTTAAATACCTATGGCTGATTCATGTTGAGGTTTGACAGAAAACAACAAAATTCCATAAAGCAATTATCCTTCAATAAGAAATAAATTTAAAAAATCAATATAAAAAATAAAAATTAAAAAAAAATAGCCTTGAAATATCCCTGGGTACATTTTGGGAGCAAAGACAAGTTTTCTTATACCATACCTTTTCACAAACTTCCTAAGACTTGTTATCTGAGAACTGAATTTAATTCTTCTCATATCAGGAAATTTGCTGATACTGTATACAATTCACTGTATGTTAGAATTAATATGTCTCTTTCATGGATTATCAAGACATTCCCATTTGAAGAAGACATACCATTAAACATTTTATTTATTACTTTGGCAGTCAGATCTTTAGCCAACTGCCTGTGTTGTCTGTTTCATTTTTAGTCTGACAGAAAGGACAATGGGGTGCCTGGGCAAGCTCCCACATTTCAGGATTCTGTTCTACATACAGCTTTTCTGCTGCCATTTTGAAGAAAGAAAGGGACCTATGACAATAGTTATGACAGCATGCATAAGTTTTATGTGATGCCAGCCCTTTTCTTTTTGTAGAGGTAAGCAATATCTAAAGTTGATGCTAAAAATGCAAAGAATATCATGCCAATAATTGTTTCTGCTCTTTTGTAAAGGCAGCTTTATAGAATTAGACTGAAAATACCAAATACACTTTATTTAGAAAAGAGCATTTTCATTTACAATAAATTAAGTGAAAATATTATATCAAATCAGATAGAGAATACAGTTAAAAATATTAGTAATTGCCTGTAACTTCATTCTCAGTGTATTTTTTCCTTATTGGTGGCAATAGAATTTAAGTTTCCATTTCTGTCAATTCAGTAATCATTTTTAGGACATTCTAAGTAAAAGTCGCTATGCTGGCAGCTGTAAGAATTAAGAATCTGATGGTAATACAGCTTCCTCTCAAACGAGGACTGAGTTTACATTCTAGAATAGAACTTGGGAGCTACTTCATGTGAGCTGTTCAGTCGCTTCAGTCATGTCTGGCTCTTTGTGACCCTATGGACTACAGCCCACCAGGCTCCTCTGTCCATGGGATTCTCCAAACAAGAATATCAGAGTAGGTTATCAGTTCTTCTTCCCAGGGATCTTCCCGATGCAGGGATCCAACCAGGGTCTCTTATGTCTCTTGCATTGGGAGGCGGGTTCTTTACCCTTGAGCCATTAGGGAAGCCCTGATCTACAGATTAAATATTCTTAAAAAGTTGCTGCAGTTAATGCTTTTTGTGCCATGTTTTCCCAAGGTCTGTAGATATATTTTGAGAATGTGAGTGAGAGATATTTCAGAAACGAATGAAGCATGAGAGGTAACTGAAAACTTCTAAGTTTCTTAAAACAGATATCATAGGTAGGCAAGGTCGTGGTCATTGGTAACTTAGATTGTCCAGAATGATCTCCCTCTGAAAAAGGGTCCAGAAGTCAAGCCTGAATCCAATGAGATTTTTGATGCCATTTAGAAAGAATAGAAGATCAGCAGGTGTGGTGTGTTTTGAGTGCAAAACAGAGCTGATTTTGACTGTTGGTGACAAATTTACATTTCACTACAGCCACTGGCTTCAAACTGTTCATATAAAAGTATAAAAATATTCTATATAAATTTTTCTAGAAAGTAATTCCTAATTTGAATTTAATCTTTCTTCATGTAGCATGGCCGCTATTTTCTTTTGGAAATAGTAATGAATGAGTAAGAAGTGTTACGGTTGTGAGAAATAAAATGAAAAGCAAAACTGAGCACTCTTTTTTTTTAAGTGTTTTAGCTTATTTATGTTTTTATTTTTTAATTAATTAATTTATTTTAATTGGAAGCTAATTACTTTACAATATTATGGTTTTTGCCATACACTGACATGAATCAGCCATGGGTGTACATGTGTTCCCCATCCCAAACCTCTCTCTCACTTCCCTCCCCATCCCATCCTTCAGGGTCATCCCAGTGCACCAGACCTGAGCACCCTGTCTCATCTATTAAACCTGGACTGGCAATCTAGTTCACATATAGTAATATGTATGTTTTGATGCTATTCGCTCAAATCTTCCCACCCTCACCTTCTCTCATATAGTCCTAAAGTCTGTTCTTTACATCTGTGTCTCTTTTGCTGTCTCACATATAGAGTCATCGTTACCATCTTTCTAAATTCCATATATATGCATTAGTATTCTATATTGGTGTTTTTCTTTCTGGCTTACTTCACTCTGTATAATAGGCTCCAGTTTCATCCACCACATTAGAACTGATTTAAATGCATTCTTTCTAATAGTTGAGTAATATTCCATTGTGTATATGTACCACAACTTTCTTATTTATTCGTCTGCTGATGGACATCTAGGTTGCTTTCATATCCCGGCTATTGTAAACAGTGCTGAGATGAACACTGGGGTACACAGGTCTCTTTCAATTCTGGCTTCCTCAGTGTGTATGCCCAGCAGTGGGATTGCTGGGTCGTATGGCAGTTTTATTTCCAGTTTTTTAAGGAATCTCCACACTGTTCTCCATAGTGGTTATACTAGTTTGCATTCCCACCAACAGTATGGGTTCCCTTTTCTCTGCAACCTCTCCAGCATTTATTATTTATAGACTTTTTGATAGCAACCACTCTGACTGGCAAGAGATGGTAACCTCATTCTGGTTTTTATTTGCATTTCTCTGATAATGAGTGGTATTGAGCATTTTTTCATGTGCATGTTCGCCATCCATATGTCTTCTTTGGTGAAATGTGTGTTTCGTTCTTTGGAAACCGGGCACTCTTTAAACTAGCTAATGTGAATTAAAAGCAGTAATTGATTTGAAAATAAAAGGAAATAAATAAGTCTTTGGGATTTTATGTACCGCATGGTGACTCTAGTTAATAATATTGTATTGTATATTTGAAAGTTACAAAGAGAGTCAATCTTAAGAGTTCTCATTACCAAGAAAAAAATTGTGACTATGTGAAGTGATAGATATTAACTGAACTTATTGTGAAATAATAATTTCAAAACACATACATATATAAAACCATTATGCCATACAGCTAAAACAAACATATATATATATATCAGTTATACCTCAGTTGTATCAGTTATATGATATATCAATCATTAAAAAAAAACAATAAAAGGACCAAGAAAGTAAATTTAAAATGCCATTAAACAGCGTTTATTTTGGACATATGTGCAATGCTTTGCAATGTTTAATATAAAATGAAATACTTTACTGAATTGGACCCTTTTAGAATATTAATATGCCATGTACATGGTAGAACTTGAAGGGATACAGTAGGTCATATCCTTTATCTTTGCCAACACTTAGAACAAAATGAGAGCTGGACATATATATCAGATAAATTCATTCAGCAAACAATTTTTCGCACTCACTTATACTTGGTACTCTTTAGAGAAACTGGTGACAAAGCAGTGAATGAAATAATAATAGCATGCACTCATGGAACCTGTAGTCCACAGAGGGGGACTGATGGCAAATATGGGAGAAACAGAGATGCACTTCTCAAAGCTTACTTCAAGCCAGGACAGGTTGCACATGGCCAGCTATGAGAACTGCTGTTAGATACCAGTACCGAGTTTTGGCTTGTTCAGGCCTGGGTGTGCTCCTGCGTTGGAACCAAGGTCACACTCTACAGAAGACACAGCATCCATGCCTGAGCAAAGGCCTAGCCATTTCTGCCTAACGTGTAAGTCCTTCAGTGGAGTCACCTGGGATTTGCAGAAATGATCTCCAGTCTGCATCATAGTGAATGTACCCCTCTTGTTCAATTCTGCAAATTAGTGTTTTTCAAAAGTATTATCCCCTCTACCCAAATTTGCTATACTCCTAATTCAGTGATATTCTCCTTTCCTGAAAATCTGCCACAGATTTGGTAAACAGATGAAGATAAAACATTTTATTGTTACAAGGAAGAAAGCCTACTGGTGAAAGCATATTTAGAACTGGGACTAAAGGAGCTTCCTTACATTTACCTATGAAGCACACAGCCTTATTTACCCACACAGCCTCTTCCTGAAGTGTGGAGAATGCACAGCAGTAAGAAGACTAGAAAAATAAACACACCCTGCATTCATCACCCAGATGGGTCGCTTCTTCCACATGGATGAGTGAGTAAGGAATGGGGAGAGATGACTTGGCTACCCCAGATGAAATCTATCCACAAAGAAGCATGATGTCAAGGAAGGGGACGTGCTTATCTATGGACCCATTGGTGTTATAATTCCCATTTCAACAATACTAAGAAAAATAAAGTTCAGAAATATTGACCCATTTGCCAAAGATACAATTTTTTACAATAAGAAGTTAAGTTCAGACAAGGATATCCAGTCTAACTTCTTCTAAGTATTTGAATGCTTTCTATGCAAAGAATACAGTAGTGGGCAAAGGGAGTCAGAACTTTGGCTCTTAAAAATGATAAAATTAAAAAAATTTTTTTGTGGGTAAAATTTACATACTGTAAAATACACAGATCTTAAGTGTACACTTCAGTAACTTTTGATAAATACATGTACCTGCATAATCAGTATCTCAACCAAGATATAGACCATTTCTATCACTCCCCCCAACAAAAAAAAATTAAAGTTCCCTTGTAGTCTGTTCTCAATCCCTATAGGCAGTTACTGTTTTGATCTCTGGAAATATTGGTTAGTTTCGCCTCTTAAGCTTCATTTAAATAGCATCATACAGTATATACTGTTTTGTGTCTGCCTTTTTTCACATAAATCAGGTTTTTGAGATTTTTTCTGTGTGGTTATATGTATTATTCATCCTTTTTTGTCACTGAATAATATTCCATTCTATGGATTGATCATAATTTGTTTATCCATTTGTTCTTCTGTTGAGCATTTAGGTTGTTTCAGTTTGGAACTAATATGAATAAACATGCTATAAACTTAAAAAAAATATTTCAGTCAAGTTTGGGAGGCAGAAATTTTGAATGATCTGAAAATAGCATTCTATGATGTTTGATTGAGGGTAGCAAGAGGACACTGAGACTAGCATCCTTGTCAACATTGGTTCAGTGGTTTCCCAGATAAAGTGATAGCTGAGTTGATCCTAAAGGGTAGTAAGAACTAGCCAGATGAGGGGGGCAAGAGACGAAAGATGGAAAGAAATTCTAGGCAAAAGGACTTGAGACCCAGAAATAAGAAAGAGCACAGATCATTGACATGATGCTCCAAATGACTAGAGAGTGTAGTGCAAAAGAGGGAGTGATCAAATGTGGACTATAGCAGCATAGAGGATGAGATGGTTAGATAGCATCACTGACTCAATGGGCATGACTTTGAGCAAACTTCTGGAGGCAGTGAAGGACAGGGAAGTCTGGCATGCTGCAGTCCATGAAGTTGGCAAGAGTCAGACACTACTTAGTGACTGAACAAGAACAACAAGACTCATAGGGTGGCACTCAGTCAGTCAAGAGCCAGCCTCATGCCAGGTACAGTGTTGTGTGCTGAGAATATGACAGCAATGGATAAGATCGATGATGTCTGGGTCCCCACATGGTGCCATGTGAAAGTGTTCAGGTAGGAAAAGGGGTATAGGAGTTGGTGGGTCTGTCAGTTGTTTCTAGCTATAGGTTTGTCTAAACTGAAAAATGAAGTATGAACACAGTTTTGCCAGAGTAAATGTTGTTTAAGCTGCGAAGTCATGTCCAGCTCTTTTGTGACCCCTTGAATGATAGCCTGCTCGGCTCCTCTGTCCATGGGACTTACCAGACAAGAATATTGGAGTGGGCTGCACTTTCTTCTCTAGGGGATCTTCCCACCCTAGGGATTAAACCCATGTCCCCTGCATTGGCAGGCAGATTCTTTACCACTGAACTACCATGGAAGGCCAGAGTAAACATAGAAGAAGAAAATTTCAAAGAGAGAAAATAGAATGTGCAAAAGACAAAAGGGAAAAAAGCAGGGCATAACTTATGGACTGGGGAACAGTGGAGAACAGATTGTGAATGCTTCAGTGTCATGTCACTTCTATATCCATCACTTCTAAAATTTGTGTTTCTTTGACAATCTTTCTTTGTATCTTATATTTTTCTCTCTTTATTGGCCCAAAGGACACAAGGGCTGATCACATGGCTGTACAGATAGTTGTTGGGAAGCTCCTAAACAACAATCTTGACAACAATCAGATGGACTCAGCTTTCACAACTGTACTTTGTGAAGTACAGCTGCTTACTACAGCCATTTTTTTTCAATTGTCAAACTGCAAATTCCTCCGAGATTCTAACATTTTACTTTGCTGATATTTATAGCACAGCAGGAATAAATTATCCATATTTAATGGAGTTAGAGAGAGTAGAATACATAAAACTTGACTTGGAGCACTTGTTCCAATTTGTCAGAAGTGGTAAAGTTTAATATTTCTCCAGAAAATAGGAGCAGTTACAGGGCTATGAACTTGGGATACTGCAAAACACATTATAAGCAAGATAACCTCAAAACTGAACTGTGAGAGACAGGCTTTTTCAGGTATCTCCAATATGCTTTGTAACAGATCTATTTAGAATACTTGTTTCAACATTTAACTAAATCTTACAGGATTTTCTTGATATTTCTGAATCCAATTAGGAGTTTTGTGCAAACAGTTTTATGTATCTAAGTATTTTTTAATATATAACTTTCAACAGATACCAATGCTTTGCAAAGAAATACTGTTAGTTTTTATAAGAGATATTATGCTGTTATGCCTTAATGTGACATGGTTAAAAAAATCTTAAGTCTGTAGATAAATAGTCTGTGAAGTGAAACAAAACTATAAGCATGGGACAAGAGGAATAAACTATGGTTTATCAAAAGAAAAATGTGACTGTTTGAAGAATATTTTAAAAACAACTCTCTGTGTTAGAGGGAAATCATTGCAAAGTATGGAATTGTCACATTAAATATTTGATCTAAATCAGCCATTATTAAATTTTAATGATGCTAACAATAGAAGCAATACAGCCTCTTCTTTTGTTAACGTGATATTGTTATTTTGCCATTACTTTGACAAGTGGAGTTCAGAAGGAGTTCACTCAGAGACACTGTATGTTTTGAAGATACAAGGCTGGCACAGGAAACCACTGGGGACTATGAACACACATAGAACCATTTGGAATTTTTTTATTTCATGCCCTGGTCCTAGCCATCCTAATTGTTGCAACTTGTGATCAGATTACAGAAAGATTACACTTTAACCTACATTTAATCTAAACAAAATAGATACCAGAAGCCATATTGAGAAATTCAATTTTGTTGCTTTTAAGAGGCAGGTAAAAGGAGAGGTTTTATTTTGGTGTATTAAATGCTGATGACCAACATAAAATTGTTTTCAATATAGTTTATATCCATGAAGGGCAAAAGTGAGTTGTTTTTTCCTTTCAGGGGAATACTTTCTATGAAATTTCCTCTGTGGATACTAGCAGCTCAATGGGCAAGAGGTCAGGAAGAATTATAACAAAATATATGTTGGAGAAAATCTTAGTGGCCAAGACATTATTCCTAAAAGGCATTTCAAAGTATTATTCATTGCAACTCTGTCCTTTTTGATATGGTGATTACTTTTTTTTTGTAATAATAAAATGCAGCTTTTCATTATATCTTTTTCAATTATTGTTCTTTTTATTGCTTTTTGAGCCCAGTGAGTTTACAATCCATTTTAAGCTCACCTTTAATAAGCATCTGTAGTTAAACAGACCTGATTTGTACTCTGTTTATTATTTCCAGGTTCCATAAGGGTCTGGGCAGTTTTCTCTGACTTCTCTTATGTACCATAAAGATGAAGTAATACATGAGGCATTGAGATCTTCATGATGAATTTTTAAAAAATTATGTGCACGAGTCATTGTGTTGTATAGATGACAATGTCACCTTTAATTTGGTTTACACACCATTTAGGAATTGCTTAGAGTAATCTAACTTTTATTAAAAATGCAGAATGTTTTATGGAGTCCTGGAGATTCAACTTTTACACTTACTGTGAGATGTTTCAGGTCTTCTGAGAAAACACTGAAGTTGTAGGGCTTTGTTTCATTTTGTTTTTTAGACATTGCTTTAGAGAAAATTGAATAACTCATGTTACAAATAAAGCAAAGATAGAAAAGTTAGAGGGAAAAAAAAAGACACATCATTGCACAAAGACTGTCACAATTCTAAGGTGAAATATTTTCCATTTTAAATGCTGGCAATAATTCTTCCCCCTTTAAGCAATGGAAGTAAAATGTTAATAAAATTTGACGAACTACACATGAACTATTTTTACCACCCACTCTTAAGTAATTTATTTTATTTCCATTTTTTTTTCCATATTTCAAACTAGGGAAAACAATCTTTCCTTACCAAAAAAGTGTACAGAACTTTGAAGTATTGAATAGTATAGGGTTGGCGTGATCGCTGGCTTTTATTTTTATCTTTTTCCAGGTTAGGGGAACAAGGCCATCTAAACTGATGCTTGCTAGTTGCTTCTGTTCAGGCTATTGGAAACCAATTCATGGCTGCATTCCTGGAGAGCATATAAAACTCACATTGTTATGTAGTTTGCCTGACAGAGGCGCGCTCATGCAAAGCAAGATGGATGCGCTGTCGGCTTTCTCTATCAGGGGATCTCCATTTAGTGACCCAGATGAGGACTGCGAGAACTTGTCACACAAGCATGACAGGGCCAGATATGGCTTTAAATGGAGCTCCAAATCTCATACAGATCTGAAGTTGCTGAGAGCACAAAATTTATCATAAAAGACTTGTCAGGACAGAGTTCATTAAGGTAAAGGATGATAGTACTGTATCTGGACGCAACTGAGCTGTCCCTTGGCGGCCTGATCTTCAGTTACAGGAGAGTCATGTTTTGTTTGATTTCTTTCCTAATGACCTCCTAAAATGATTTCATTGAGATTTTCCTCATTCTTTTACTTGAATTCAAAAGTTGCTTATCGCATTATCCACCCCCCTCTCAATGTTCCTCCTTATTGTCTCCCTTGTTAAATATGGAGGTGTGTTTGTGATGTCAATTCACAGGCACTTGGGACTTAATCGAGTCTGGAGGTGAGGTGTTAAACCTCGCAGGGCAGAAGTGTAAGGCTCAAGGTGAAAGACAAGGCTCTTAATCACTTGCACTGTGACTCCCACATTAGACATTTTCTGGCTGCCACTGCATTTTCTTTCACTCTGTGTCCAGAAATCAGTAAGTGCATTCAAAAACACAGGACTGTCCCCGATTTAGTTAGAATCCTGATATTAGACTCACAAAGGAGTTAATTTCCAGTTGCAAATTGGTTTCCAGGAAGTTAAAGTCTGCCATTTTAAAATATGTCCTTTTAATGCCAATGTTTGATTGTTAACTTCAGCATAATTCAGATTTATTGTCTTCTTCAAAGATCATTAAAGGTGTTTTGGTTTTTCTTTCTTTCTTTTTTTTTTTATTTGTTGGCATTTTACTTTGTTTTTTAAATCCAAAGAACATACCCATGAAGTCACTCAGGGGCATATCTCCTATCATTCTCATTTTATCTATGGGAAAAACAAAGAAAAAGAAAAGAAGACAAATAGCTGTTTTGTCCTTATTTTAGAAAACAAAATGGGACTTATTTACTTTCTACTCACCATTCCTAGCTTAGTTTAAAGGATGATCAAATATTAAATGATATATCCTGAATGTGATTATGCTCCTTCCAACCCTTTAGGATGGAAGAACTACTCTTCTAGCTGCAATACAAGATGTCAGCTCTCAGCTGACTATCTTCCCTGCATAGCTAGCATCCAATTAATGATCTCTCTAGGGAATACAGGGGTCAAACCCTTGGTCTCAGATGAGGACATCTCTAAAGTGTCACCTCAGCTTTAGAGCTTACCATGGGAGCAGTTGAGGTTTCTGTTGACATTACATTGTGACACTCTTCCATTCCATCCATCCTGATTCCTATCTTTCTCCAAAAATGTTTTATCCAAAGAACTCTACAGAAATCTTCCTACATCCATATTTTGTCTCAGGCACCTGCTTCCCAGGAAATCTGATCAGTGATATGGCATTTAGAACTATAGGGAGGGGTGGTGATGGTCGTAGAGACATAACAATATACAACCCTTCAACTTTTTCAACTTTTCTTCTCAAAATTTCTGATGTACATTAAAATAATTTCATTTTTTACATTGTATCAACATATACAGCCAACATAAACAGTATAGAGAGGTACTTATTGAAGATAAGAATACAAATGAAATAAATTTGCATGTAAGCAAAGGATAATGCTTGCCTTTTGTCATTTTGAGTATTAATAGGGACCTGTAGTCATACTAATGCTGATACATAAAATGATCTTGCTAACTACACATTTGAAACAATCAAGTAACTTCACCAGATGAACAGAAGAATCATCCAAGCTTTACTCTGAAATTGTGGACTTGGGTGTCCTTTCATGTGTGTGATCCTCTAATGGAATGAATGGTTTCTTTAATCAGCTGTCCACTGTGTGCTATACTTTTGTGCTAAGTCACTTCAGTTGTGTCTGACTCTTTGCAACCCCATGTACTGTAGCCCACCAGTCTCCACTGCACATGGGATTCTCCACGCAAGAATACTGGAGTGGGTGGCTAATGCCCTCCTCCAGGGGATCTTCCCAACTCAGGGATCAAACCAGCATCTCTTATGTCTCTTGTATTGGCAGGCAGGCTCTTTGCCACTACCACCACCTGGGAAATCATTACTAAATATTTATTGACTTGTGATATTGTCCATGTTGTTTTATTTTCATGCAATATAAATACCATTGTATTGCTATTTGAGAAACCATCACAAACTCAGGAGCCTAAAAAAGCACACAGTGTTTACTCAGTTTCCATGAGTCAGGAGGCTAGCCTGGCTGGGTCCTCTGCTCAGGAGCTCAGCAGGTCTGCATATAACGTGTCAGGCAAGCTGTGTTCTCATTTGAAGGTGCATCCAGGGAAGGATACCTCTACCAGGCCCCTCAGGTTGTTGGTAGAATTTATTAGATCTCATGGTATATTGCTTTTTCAAAGCTAGCAAGTAAATACAGACAGAGACACATAAACACACATAAACAGATAGAAAGAGATTGGAGGGGGGAGAAAGGCTCTCTGGTGCTTTGCTTTCAGACTCTGACTTTTAGACTCTCTATTAAGAGCTCATTAAGAGAGCCTCACCCAAGATAATCTCCCATTTGATTCACTTAAAGTAAACCAATTAGAGTCTTTGATTACATTATCAAAATCCCTTCACCTTTGTCATGTTTAGATGGCTAGAAGCAAGTTATAGATTCCACCACACACAAGAGGAGATTAGAAATCCGTGTATGTCATCTCAGAATTTTGCCTATCACATGAAATACAATTACATTATTACAAACAAACAGCAGTGATGTTTGGCATTACAAATTCTGTTCAAATAGTTAAGAGCGATTTAGTAGGAGGGGGGCACATTTTAGTTTAAGAAGAATCTCGAGTTCTGGATTTCGTTGCCTGGATATTGGAGCCCAGGTAATTATTAGTCCAGGTTTTCTTTGCCTGACTTGGACCTCATGTTACAATTCTTACATGTTTCTACTCACAGAGCAGGCAGTGTCTCAAATGTGCTTTCTAGAGTAATACATTCAGTTTACTTCTGGGACTCAAATTTCTCCAAACTTTCAATTTGTTTTCTTACTCAGCTGACTAAATGTTTTGATTATTGCTGACTCAGAGTCAACCATTCTTTCCTTAGGAAGAACTGACAGTCTATCTTTTTTATTCTTCAAAATGCCAATATAGGTACACTTATGGTTATTGGATTAAATTTCATGCTTCTTCTGGTGCACTGAAGACAGAGTGCGGGACATTTCAAAGCATCATTGTACTTGGATTTGACCACATGACTGACTTGTCATCATCACTAAGTCATGTTTGACTCTTTTGTGACCTCATGGACTGTAGCCTTCCAGGCTTTGCTGTCCATCAGATTTTCCAGGCATGAATATTGGAATGGGTAGCCATTTCGTTTTTCATGGGATCTTCCTGACCCAGAGATTGAACTTGTGTGTCCTGCATTGGCAGGTAGATTCTTTACCACTGGGCCACCTGACTGACTTGATTTGGCCGAAACACGTTATTTGCTCTAACAGAAACAGTCTTTGGATTGACCTCTTGACTTCCTGTCATTTGCCATGAAAAGCATTTCTTTGATTGACCCTGTGCTAAGAGGGATGAAAGGAAATCAGAATAGGTTTAAATCTAACACAGACTTTGGAGCCAAGCCTGTTTGACTCACATCTTGAAGGCAGAACCATGAGTTGAATGCGGCATAGATGGGCTTAATCACAACTGGCCCCAAGTCAGAGGAGCAAGAGAACAAAGGTGTGTAGTTTAAGCCAATTTTTTTTTTATTTGAAGGTCTAATTGGCTTTATTCAATGATTCATGAATCAAGAAGTATCTAGTAAATGGAAGAACATTCTAAACCACTGAATTTTGCAGTGGTCGGTTAGGCAGTATTATTGCATCCATAGGTAAGTAAATGTCAGTTGCTCAGTCATGTCCAACTCTTTGTGACCCCATGGACTATAACCCTCCAGGCTCTTCTGTCTGAGGAATTCGCTAGGCAAGAATACTGGAGTAGGTTTCCAGTCCTTTCTCCAGGGATCTTCCAGACCCAGGGATAAAATCCATATCTCCTGCATTGCAGGCAGATTCTTTACCATCTGAGCCAGCAGGGAAGCCCTAATTGCAGTAGTGATTGAGTAAAATTTTGTATAAATTATGCTTATCTAAATTGAGTTTATGTAATATATTGAATGGATCATAATATTAAAAATGAATATTTAATTATAAAACAGTATATTAACTCTAGCACTAGGTGGTAATGCTTTTACTTATGATGCACATGGCTTAATGAATGGGCATCTTGCCCCTCAATAAATTCTATTAATCTATCAGATCTAAACTAAATCTTAACTTCTCTGTGACTCTTCCACCATTTTTTCCCTAGAAACTTCTTTGGATCTCTGCAAGATGAATGAATTTACTAAGTGTTTTAGATTTAAGTAGATGAAATTTGTTCAGTTGGGCTGAACTTCCTCCTGTGCTTGTGGTTAACCATGGTATTAGGGCTGGCATTGTCATTTCCTATGTTTGTTCTCTGCTAGAGTACTGTTGCAGTGAGTGCTATTTACTCATCAATTCATCAAATATTTATCAAGAGCCTACTGTGGACCAGGCACCATGCCAAATGTAGTGTTATCACTTATTCTTCTCTGAAGATAGAACTTCTCTACTCAAAGCCATAGTGTTAATGATATTTAGCCCCATCTATGTTAGAGACTGTTGATGGCTATAAGACATTAGCAAATATTGTGCACAAATATATAAATATTTTGGTATATATATAATAAGGATACAAAAACTTAAAGTTTGCTATTGGTATAGCTGGTATCAAAGAGGTATTATGATAATGACAAAATGATTGAATCATAATGAAAATATAACAAGCATAGCATAGAGAAAGCATATCCTTTCTCTATCTCAAGTACTTTTCAAAGTCTTTTACATATATTTGGTCATTAATCCAATACTCTGTGATGTTGTTAATATCATTTTCCCTATGGAAGCCAATAAAATTGCTTAAGGACACAAAATTAATAAGCTGTAGAGTAAGGTTAAAATCTCACAGAACAGGAAATAATAAAAAATGCATATATAGGTTGGAAATATTACAAAGGTGTCAACATAATAGGATGGTAAAGAATTCAGACTTTAGAATTAGACTGCTTAGTTTCAAATTTCAGTTTTTGCTTATTTGTTGTGTAACCATGAGTAAGCTAAATCAGCTATCCTCAGTTATACTTCAGTGAAATGAAAAGAATAGGCACACCTATCTAATTTTTATGTAAATATTAAGACATAAAGCTCTTAGAACAGTGCACCAAACAAAAAAGTGCTGAATAAATTCTAGTAGTTACTATTACATCATGGTCCTACCAGAATTAATTGAGTAACTCCATAAACCTGATAGATAGTACATGAACAAAACAAATAGACATGTCCATTGGGCTTCCCTGGTGGCTCAGAGGGTAAAGTGTCTGCCCGCGGGAGACTTGGGTTCAATCCCTGGGTCGGGAAGAGCCCCTGGAGAAGGGAATGGCAACCCACTCCAGTACTCTTGCCTGGAAAATCCCACGGACAGAGAAGCCTGGTAGGCTACAGTCCATGGGGTCCCAAAGAGTTGGACAGAGCTGAGAGACTTCACTTTCACTTTCATATGGGAAATTAACCAGTTATAGAGCAAGGCTTACCAATGACAGCCCTTGCCAGTTTCACTGTGGAGACTTCTAAAACTGGGATTGTACATCTGGCCTTTGAATCTCATATCTGTGACATGTTTCTACTGGCGTTCATACCACCCTCTTCTTCTACTTCACTTTTAGGGTCTCTCATGGAAGTTGATTGTACAAAAAAAGAATAAACTCATTGCTTATTACCAGCACTTTTCTGGTTCTAATCCTTAAAGACATTACATGGTAGGTACTATTATTACTCCATTTTGCAGGTTGAAACCTGAGGAGAAAAGTGATGAAATGACTTACCCAAGGTGAGCAGAAATGAGTTTAGATTGTAGAATTTGTTGTTCTTATCTCTCTAAGAGTTTCATCTGGAGTTCAAAATCTTCAAAGTGACTTTTTAAAATCTCATGACTTTATTTTTTAGAACAGTTTTAGGTTTATAGAAAAATTAGGAAAATTTATAGAGTTCCCAGATACCCCTCTGCTCTCCCATCTACACCACATTCCCTCACAGTTCCTCATATTATTGACAACCTGCATTACTGTGGTACATTTATCACAATTGATGAATCAATATGTTCTTATTAACTGAAGTCCAAGCTTAGTAATAGGGTACAATTTTTGTATGGTACATTTTATAGATTTTGATGACAGTCTAAAGGTATGTATGCATATATTAGCAGTATCATAAAGAATAGTTTCACCATCATAAAAAAAAAAAAAACCTTCTGTGCTTTTCACCTCTCTTTCACTCTTCTCAGATCCCTGGCAAACACTGGTCTTTTTACTGTCTCTTAAGCTTTTCCTTTTCTGATAGTCATATAATATGAATCATAGAGCATACAGCCTTTTTAGATTTACTTATTTCACAGTGATATATTGATACATTTAAGGTTCCACTGTGTCTTTCTATGGCTTTCTTGGGTCCTTATGTGTCTTTCTAGTCCACATTTTATTATCCAATCACCTATTGGAAGACATCTTGGTTATTTCAAATGTGGCCAATTATAAATAAAGTTACTATAATTATTTGTGTGCATGATTCCGGGTAGACATGTTTTCAGCTCATTTGAGCAAATACTTAGGAATGTGATTGCTGAATCATATGGTAATAGTATGTTCAGCTCTGTAAATAGCAAACTATATTCTAAAGTGACTACCATTTTGCATTTCCAAGAACAATGGATGAGAATCCCTGCTGTTCTACATCCTCACCAGCATTTGGTGTGTTGAGTGTTTTGGATTTTAACCTTCCTAATAGCTGTGTAGTGGAGTAGTATCTCATTGCTTTAATTTATAATTCCTAATAACAGCTAATGTTAAGCATTTTGCTTGATTATTTGCAATTTGTATAGTTTCTTTGAGTTTGAAATTGAGAGTTTGGAATGCAAGGGTGGGGTTTATTTGAGCAAGCTGAGAATAGAAAGGTCTCCATATTTCCTCTAGAGAGTTACTGAAGGATGTCGATACTTTTTGATAAAATATGTCTTTTGGCCTCCTTGTCTTCTCATAAATAAGTATTCTATCATTATGAATAATCAGTGCTAGATTTCAACTCTCAGATGTTGACAAATATATTTTGGTGATGTTCTCTGGAGTAAGGCTAATACATATCTCTTTTAAAGCAAAATATTGAGTATTGAAATTTTTGAAAGATCTCTGAAAGTGTTATTCAAAGTCATCAGTTTATGAGGTTACTGATTATATACCCTGTAATCCAGACAAAGCAACAACTGAGCATCATTCAATGATATTGTTCTACACTAGTGGCATATAGATGGAAAAAAATTGCTCCACAGTGTGACATAAGCAACTCAGAAACACTAGAGCGCATTAAGTAGCTGGTAAAAAAGTCATTTCTTTGACTACTACTACATAATAGTAATACAAATTTATCAGTGATAGTTTGTGCTTTTCCTAAGACTAGCAAAATAATTTGGCATTGAGAACATATATTTCCCTAAGAATATGCTAACTCTACTGTCTTTCTGTGTAACACCCTATTGTTTTTATGCATTCTACTGAACAGTTTTTAGAAAACATATTCTTTGCTATGCTGTTAGTAATCACAATCAGCAAGGGTTAAGAGTAATCCAGAAAATATAAGGTAATATTGCAAGAAGGGATTTGTGCACTGGAAGACTGTAACTTTAAGAAAATGCAAATATAAGTAATCCTTTGTAACTCTTAATTACCTTAATTTGAATTTAACACTTTCCTTGGTGTCCTCATTCCTGCTAAAGTCTCTCAGAAGCTGAAATATATCATAATTAACAGTCTCATGCATGCATTTTATATGTTTTTATTGTGTGAATAAAGCCCTAAAGTTCCTAATTAGACGAAATGCAGTCTTTCCAAGTGGTGGATTTGGAATGACTCTTCTATTTGAGATGGCATTATAATTCCTAATAATAATATTAACCATAATCACCATATTACTCAATACCAGCATGTGACTCTTTTTAGTAACATCAAATAGTCTAACTTTCCCAATTTTCTTTCCACATAAAAACATTTATATTTTTACTGCCAGCCATATTAGACCATGCATTTGAAACACTGCTTTTCTAGGACTGATGCCTGCATGTCATTATCATCTTGTGTCCTTGTCCCTAATAAATGTTTCCCTGTGGGAGCCACATGGCACTCAAAGCTGCCTGCAGTCTTTCCAGGAGGCAAATAATTAACCACAAAAAGAAGTCATTTCCAAAGGGAATTCAAATTAGCTACATTTCTCATGCATGTCTTTATGAGAATGAATTTCATGTAAGTCAAGTCAAACAGCTTCAGTTTGGACTTAATTCTGAGTTTTCTTTGACTGGTGGATAGAAGAACTTTAGGCATGAAGGATGACCTTATCCTAGGATCAGATTTTATTTTTTCTTTTTGTATAAAAGCTATGTTAGAGTAAGCTACTTACTTTGGACTTTTAAAGAAGAGGAACCCATTAGATTCATTTATGAACTTATTATGTATAAAATCATACTGAGCCATCAAATTAAATATATAAATATAAATTATAGGTCTAAGTAAGCTTTTTAGTAGTCATGTATGGATATGAGAGTTGGACTATAAAGAAGGCTGAGCAACGAAGAGTTGATGCTTTTGAACTGTGATGTTGGAGAAGATTTTTGAGAGTCCCTTGGACTGCAAGGAGATCCAACCTGTCCATCCTAAAAAAAATCAGTCCTGAATAGTCACTGGAAGGACTGATGCTGAAGCTGAAACTCCAGTCCTTTGGCCACCTTATGCTAAGAGGTGACTCATTTGAAAAGATCCTGATGTTGGAAAAGATTGCAGGCTAGAGGAGAAGGGGATGACAGAGGATTAGATGGTTGGATGCCATCACTGATTCAATATACATGAGTTTGGGTCAACTTTGGGAGTTGGTGATGGACAGGGAGGCCTGGCGTGCTGCGGTCATGGAGTCACAAAGAGTCGGACACAACTGAGCGACTGAATTGAACTGAAGTAAGCTCCAAGGTAAGTTGATATTTATCTCTGGGCCAAATGTGTTTCTTTTGCCCACTTCATGAGGTCCTATTGTTTTGGTATCGAACCTACTGACTAAATTGATCTCACCTTTTGTAGAGCTATTGTCTATGGTAGGATGTGTTGTAGCTTTCTTATACATTCTCCTTGAAGGTGGTTGATTATATGTTTATTACTACTATTTCTAGATTTGCAGTGCTTGCTCAAATAATCAAGAAGCAGTTGATTTTTTTATTCTATTGTTTTTTTTTCCTTTTTAAAAAAATTGCTTATTTTTGATTGGAGGATATTTGTTTAACAATATTGTGCTTGTTTCTGCTGTATATCAACATAAATAAGCCATAGGCATACATATGTCCTATCCCTTTTGAACTTCTCTCCCACCTCTACCCCTATCTTACCCTTCTAGGTAGTCAGAGTACCAGGTTTGCACTCTCTGCCTCATACAGCAAGTTCCCACCAGCTATCTATTTTACCTACGATAATGAATATGTTTCAATGCTACTCTCTCTGTTCCTCTTACTCTGTCCTTCCCACCCTGTGACCACAAGTCTGTTCTTTTTGGCTGTGTCTCCGTTGGTGCCCTGAAAATAGGTTCACCAGCATCATCTTTCTAGATTCCATATATATGCATTAATATATGACATCTGTTTTTCTCTTTATCACTTGCTTCATTCTATAAAATAGCCTTTAGGTTCATCTACCTCATTAGAACTTACTCAAATGTATTCTTTTTTAATGGCTGACATATATACTAAACTGTGCTTTTTTCCTTCTAATTCACACACCTAACAGTCCTATTCTTTGACATCTGTGCATCAAACACTTTCTACCTCATAGAGTTCTTACATCGCCATTTGAGTTCTTTTATTCACCTTGGCTGTGTTGGTTTCTATATTATGAAGATGAGCACCTTGTTCCTTCAATCACTAGCTTCTCTGTTGGGGAAATACTCTCTCTCTGATGCATCCAGACGCCCTGTGTCTTTCTAAAGGTTAGTCTCTCTCCTTCCATGTTGAAGGAGACATTATTTATCTAGCCCACAAGAAAAATCTATTGTTTGATAGGAAACAGCTAATCTCTGTGCAGCTCCATAGGGATGACAGTCCTTATAAAGAAGGTAAGAGAAACCTTTATTTGTATGCTCTCTGTTTCTTTAAATTAAGGCCATCATATACCAAAGGCCTGGCTGACAAGAACAAGAGAAATATTCAGCATTTTTATTCTTACTCATTACTGTCGATTAAATATGTTATATAATTATAATGCAGACAAAAGAAAAATGAATAATCACAACTATATAAACAATAAAGATTAAGCTGAACTTTATAAAAATAAGGTCATGGAACTCAAATTTAATGTTTTCTGTTACAGTTTCACGGACTTTCTCTTGATTTTATTTCAATGAGTTTTCTCTCTCTCTCTTAGATGAAACTGCAAGCAAGGTAGTGTTGGATGTCTCAAAAGCCATGAAAAAAAATTTAACTAATTAAAAAGCAAGTTTCAGGGAGAGAACTGTAATTATCACACAAGGAATAATTTTCTATCAGTAGAAAACAAACAAACAAACAAACAAAAAATTGCTGGAATCAAAATATCTCATTGTCTGCTTTACTCTGTCTCTGTTTCTTACCTTATCAGTATGAGAGTACTTAATGCTATTCACAATAACTCAGTATTCATTCTTAAAGGCAAATGCAGGGTAGGAAGGATGATCTCCATGTCCTTTAAAGTTAGCAGTGGCTCTGAGTCCTGCCTTGGCCATGTCTCACTTCTGGGTATACCTTGAAGAGCCATTGTGATGATGTGTCATATAATCTTTTTCTCTGTTAATGCAACAAGGAATAGAAACACTGAAAATGGTAGCATTTTCATGAATTTAAGCTATGGAGTAATTAAGACGACTTGGAGCAAAGGCTCCAGTTAAACTGCAATTCTTAAAAATCAAGATATATCCTAAAAAAACAAAATGAAAAGTAAAATAACTAATAATGCAAACACCAGAGATAATCATTATCAATAACAGATCATATAACTTTCATATTTATACAATTTCTTTGTGTGCATATATATATATTCACACACACATATTCCATACAAAGAATACTAACATAATGATTTGCTCTTTGATTTAATAGGAACATCTTTCCAAGGAAGAAAATATTTTTTTACAATGCAATATTAATAAAGCAAGAAATTCTACGAATATATTCTCTTAGATTTTAATGATTATTTATTCCTGGTTTTTGCTTAAGTCTATTTTGTTTTTTTCAAACATTTCTGATAGTAAGCAACTTTGTTAAGCATCCTAGTTTCAGAATATTTCTACAATACTTAATTATTTCCTCTGAGAATTAATTTCTGTATGTAGCATTTCTGAGTCAATACGTGTGTGAAATGATGGCTTCTTATATGCAAACACAAAAATTTTGAATATCTAAAATGCTGCCCTTGTACTACCTGCCTGAAATTTTAACTTTTCTACATTCTTACTAAAGACAAGGATCACTTTTTCTTTTACTATTCTCAATTTAACTAATGAAATTAATTTTAAACTGTTTAATTTATTTGCATTTGTTTAAATATTGATTTGGTTGTTGTTCAGTTGCTAAGTCATGTCCCACACATTTACACCAGTATGCATATACTGGCTTAGTATATGAAGTTTTACATTTTTGTTTTGTATTATGTTTACTAGGTGTGATAAAACTGTAGACATGTGTGTTATGCTTTGGCAAGTGTAATAGTGTTTATCACCATCATCCTAGGGTGAGACAGTAAGAAGAATGCTTTCTTCCTTTGAGAAAGAAAATACTGAGCTAGTTAATCATATAATCTGTATGTTAATAGACAGTCAACTTCTCCCTTTAGGCTATAAAATTAAGATACAATATAAACTGTGTTTTCACTAAGATATCTTTTAACTATCTCCAAGAGATTTTTTGAAGACTGGTTTACAGTTTTATGATCGCTGGTAAAGTAGTGTCACATTTTTATTTGATCAAAACTAAGATCAAATTTATCAAAGCAAACTGAATTTGTTTGAACTCTGTATGACAAGTTTGATTTGTTTTAGTTTTTTATAATTGAATTTTATTAATGTCAAACTATTTTCTCTGTAAAAGACAGAACTGCAACTATAAAACTTCAACAGTGTCATTTAATAAACTGAAAAGCAACTTATTTTCACTATATCGGTAAGCATAGGATCAAATCAATCAGACCATCTGATTTCTAGTAATGAATTTTAAAATTCCAGGTGATAATTATCTGATTCTTTTTCTTTCTATGGATATATTTTGAAATTAAAAAAATGTGAGTTTGAGAAAAAGAGAAAATTAATGTCAATTTGGGAAACTGCAAGTGTATTTGCAAAACTATTTTGAGCATGACAAATGAAACAAAGGATCAAAGCATGACAAATGAAATAAAAGATCATCAAAAATTGGTCTGAATCATTAATAGAGGAAAAAGAATAGGAGACATATAGTATATGAAATGTAGCCAGTTTTCAGACCTGTGTCTTGATCAAAAGATCTAATCATGAAATCAATATTAATTCCAAAATAGTTAATGATTTACTTGAATTAATAAAATTCCACCAGCTGGAGATGGAGATGCAAAAGTATGTGTGTATATGTATCATACTTTTTACCCCTTTCTTCTCCAATTGCTTCCTTTATTCAGTTGAGATAAGCTAACATTTCTGTCATACTCTACATGCTTCAAAATCAGTACTCTAGCCCTGGTCCAGTATATTTATTTGGCTTTTTCTCTTCATTCCTTTCCTGTTGATTTTGTACCAAAATTCTAGAAAAGTCTTGTCTCATTGGAAAACATCTGTCTTAAAACTAAGGTATATTTGTTATAAGTAGATCTCATAAGCCATTAATAATGATTGATACAAATCAGTGTATGCTCTTTTAGTTGTGAATGGATGTGAGAAAGCTACTTCATACCCAAGGAGATTTCTCAGTATGGTCACACAGAGAGGTGGACTAAAAATTTCATATTCTACCTGAGAATGCAAAGCATGCTTCATACAAAGAACAATAAATCAGAATTAGGAATGAGAGCTAGTAACTTCTCTAGCATAAGGACAAACTGTTACACAAACCCAAAACAAGCTTAAGCTGCTACATTTTATCAATTATTTTTATTACCTTATTAACTTTTAAATTTTAAAGCATCTATGAGAGAATACGTGAAAATTAAGATAATCATGTAGGAAAAAAACTGAAAATCGGGAAAAATATCATCATGGTTGTATTAGTTAGAAAGGAATAAACTATGCTGAAATACCAAGCAATCTGCAATTCTTAAAAAAAAAATAATGTTTATTTCTCATTTACTGGAGCCGGTAGCATTCTGGGCAGCTCCTGAATTTATGGTCTTTGTATGCTGACTCATATCAGACTGCTTCTTCTGTGGCTGCATTGACTCTATAAAGCCTGCAGCAAGGCATTTGAGGGGCATTTTCTTTCTTCATCATGGACATGAAGTTCATTTTTTCTGCTCAAATTTCATTGGCTGGATGTAATCATGTGGCCTCATCTGTACTCAAGAAGATGATAACATACAGTTTTTGTGTGTGTGTGTGGGTAAACAATGGATAAATATGACATAAATTTTGGCAAGTATCCAGCATAATGTCTGTCAAAATGGGATATATCTAATTATACTGAGAAGTTATGTATTTATGAATGTCTCAAATTTCCTATATATGTGTGTGTCGGGGGTATGTATGTTTGTTAGTCACTCAGTCGTGTCCAACTCTTTGTGATCTCATGGACTAGAGCCCAGCAGGCTTCTTTGTCCATGGCATTCTCCAGGCAAGAATACTGGAGTGGGTTGCCATTCCCTTCTTCAGAGGATCTTCCTGACCCAGAGATTGAAGCCTCTATAAATGTACTAAAATATCAACGATACAGTGATTTCTCTATGCAGGGACACTTTTGGACATATTTTTGAGCTATTTTGATATAATATATTTTTATTTTTTTCTATCATAAACATATGTAAGTTGACACACATAGTTAGAATATGTATATAGTCATATATTATATAGAGAATATATAGAGAATGAAAGCATCCTTTTATTTTCTTATCTTTGATTAATTTATTAAATGTAAATAAAATCCATTAAATATGAATTTAATTTATTAAATTTATTTAATAAATAATTTTATTTCTTTTAATAATGCTTTAGAAATAAAATACTAAACATATTTCATTAATTTATTAAATATGAAAAATCTCTGCATACCTTTGTTCATTCTTTTTCTGAAAATTGCCTTTCATATACATAAAGGTCTACAAAAATTATGATTTTTTTGCAATCAGTTGTCTACTTAATTCATTGATTTGTTCAGTTAATACTTAAATGTCTTTCTGCCAGGCACAGTTTTGATACTGAGGATTTAAACCTGGGGGGAAAATTAGGAGACTCCATGGAATTTGCATTCTAGTTAGAGAGGACTTAAAATAAATGAGAAAAATCAGTAAAATATATAAGATGCTAAAAGTGCTAATGAAAGACATAAAACAAGTAACAGAGATAGAAGTCCAGAGGTGATAGATAGAGAGAGGGAATTCAATGTTAAGTATAAGCAGTACTATGAAGGAAGTCCTCTTCATTAAGCCAATTTCTGAGTAAGGAATTTAAGAGGATAAGAAACTCAGACCATGTGGATGTCTATGGAGGGAGCTTGCCAGAGAGACTAACAGGAATAAAAATACCCTGGGACAGAATGCCTGGAAGGTGGAGGAGGGGAATCATAGAGTCAGGAGTGAAAGGGGTCTGACAAGTGATAGCATAGTCTCTGCAATCCTGTGAGCCAAGACAACGAAATTGGCGTTTTGAGTTGGAAACTCATGGGAGTATTTTAAGCAGAGGAAGAAGTGATCATATATATTCTAGGCTGTTGGGTGGAAACATATTTTAAAGAGGATCAAGGGATAAGAGGTGAGTTCTCTCCAGCTAGAGTGCTAGCAATGGAGATGGTAAGAAATGGTCAGATTGTCGATTCATTTTCAAGGCAAATTCAGAAAGGATTTACTGACTTACCAGATTTGGAATGTGAGAGAAAGACTTGTTCGCCTGAAAGAATAGAATTCCTTTTTAGGGAATTCTGTGAAGGAGGGTGACTGCTAGGACAGGTAGGAGGCATAAATCAAGAACACTCTATATATGTTAATTTTGGAATTCTTAATAAATTAGTCAAGTGCAGGTGTTCAATAGGCAGCTAAATGCACTAGTCTGCCATATTGGGAGGAGAGAATCACCCTGAAACTATAGTAATTATATGAATTAATGCTTATTTTGTACTGATTATGTGCCAGGAACTATTTTTTCTATTTATGAGTCATTTATTCCATACAAGATCTCCATGAAACAAAGATACTACAATTATCAACATTTTAAATGAAGAAGCTGAAAAAACAAAGTGTTTGTTTCAAGGACAAAAGACCAGTAATGGATAGTGAGTCTGTGGATCTATTAGTTATGCTTATTGCTTCTCTTGGTAACTAATCACATAGCTAGTCTTGGAAGCCATAAAACTGAGTGAGATCTCCCAAAGTCAGGAGAAAATGGAATATTTTCTCAGACTGAGCCTTAGAAAACTCCAGAATTAAGGGAATTGGTTAAAAAAAAAATCAGACCAGGGAGTGGAAAAATAGCATCCTATAAAAGAAAAGGAGTAAGTTGTGTTGTTTTGGAAACAGAAACAGTGGACAAGGAGAAGGGTGTGATCAATTATGTCAAAAGTTGCTGATAGATCAAACAAGAAAGACTCGAGATTGATTTTTGGATTTAGCAACATGGAGGACAGCGAGAACATTGACAAGGTAAGGTCCAAAGTACAGACAAGAGTGAACTTTAGAGGGAGAGGATGTGAAGGCAGGGAGTGAGGACAGTTTTTGAAAATTAGTTTGTAAAGAAGAAAAGCAGAGATATATGTGGAAGAGATAATAAGGCCAAAAGGGTTGTTGTTGTTGTTGTTGTTTCCTTGCTTTTGAGATTAGAATAAGCCATTGTCTGCATTATCTGAAGGCAGAGTGTGTAGGTATAGTGTATAAACACATATATAAGGAGACATTATCATCCTCTTTTGTCTGTTAACTCTATAAATGAGAAGCATTCTTCATCTAAGGATTGGTATGAAAGCTGGGCAGCATTTGGAGTCAATCTCACTCACAATATGAGCAGTGCAAATAACACTATTCAGAGATGACAATTCAGCATTTAACAGATGGGCCCAAATGCATATGTTTGACAGTATGCTATGTTGGTCGAGGCCATGAGAGAGACAAGCTCTCCCAATACATTGCCAATCAGAGTAAAACATAGCACAATCCTGATAGAGAGGAATTTAGAAGATTCTAGAAAAATCATATGTGAATTCAGCTTTTGACCCAGCAAGCCCATTTCTAGGAAACCTTGCCAAAATTATGAAAAAGCTCATGAATTTTTTTTTTTTATTTTGGTATAATCTGTAATTATATCAAAATAATGATAAATTATTGGAAATAATTCAAATGCATCTGAATGCTAAAGTAGCTGAAAAATTCATGGTTCAGCATATGTAAACACTCCACACCCTTCAAAGGCTCCACAGTGACTTGGAGTGATCTCCAGGTAAGATTGCAAAGTGAAAAGTGAAAAGTGCAGAGTAAGAAATATTTTTGCTACTTTTTATGCAAAAAAGAGGGAGGAAGATGTGTATATATGTATGGACATATGTATATATACATATACACACACACACAAATTTGCTAAAAGAAAAATTAGAAGGGTGTATAAAAATTAATACAAATGATTACAATGGAAGTAAGAAGAGAGAAGGGTAGGCGGGACAGAGACAGAATTGAGAATCCTCATAATAATCATTTTACACAGTATTTATTTTGATAATTTATGTTTGTTTTACATACTCAAAAAAATGTTATCAAAGGAAATATAGACAAACACACAGAGAAAGACAATAGAGTGCTACCAAATGTGGACACTTAAAAATTAATAGATTGATAAAAATATCTTAACAGAATTTTATTTTGCATTTCTGTTATTATGGAAAAGTCGATCATTTTCTCATATATATATATATACACATAAGTATTTTTAATGTTTTTCTAATGTGATATGATTGTTTCTCTTGCCAATTCTTCAGCCATGTAGAGGTCTTTTTGAGTTTTAGGCATTCTTTTTACTTTAGGGATATTTGTCTTTTTCTATGATATGAAGTACAACTTTTCACCAGTTTATTTGATCTGTATATTTGCTTACATTTACTTTTTTGTTTGTTTACTGAGATGTAAAATAATCCTATGTGTTGAAGTATATCTATTTTTTGCTTCAGAACTTTAAGTCACACTTAGGAAGATTTGTTCTCATGCTTAAACAATAAAAATTTTTCTTTCTGTCTCTTCTTTACTATTTTCTTCCAAATGACAAAGCAAAAACTGAACCTGCCAGTGTTAAAAAACAAGGCAGGCTTTATTCAAGGTTATTGTAATAGGGAACAAATATCATCTCCCCTGAAATAAAATGCTGAAGAGTTTAAAAGCGGCAGTGGGAATATCCTAGGCATCTGCATTTGGATTCAAATTTGCCTTACCCAAAAGAAAGGTAAATGTGCCTTACTCTTGTGACAAGACTTAGTTTTATAAATAGGATCAAGAAGCCAAGGAGGTTAAGTTCCTCCCTTCCCACAGAATCTGGGGGATATAGTCATGATCCTCCTTGATGATTACATGGTAAAGAGATGATCCCCAGGTCCTTAGAGAGTCCTGAACAGTAAAGCTGGCAAAAGGCCTTCTAAATGATGTAAGCCTCAAAGGAGCAGAGGGAGGGTTTACCGCTGATTTCTTTCTAAAGAAAATACTTAAAGAAGAGGGATGTCAGTGGCTTAGGGTAAGGAAGGAGACTCTCTAAAGTTTAGGTAAGCTGAAGGGAATAATAGGGTCCCCTTGGTTCCTCTTGGTTCCTTTTCCTTTTCTCTTACTTTTTTCCATGTCTGACCATTAGGTATCCAATCCTTTTAAAATTAACCTTGATGCACACATAGATGACTTTGACTGCTACACCTGCAAGCTAAATGTGGGTGACTGGGGGACTACATCAGTGGAAGCTTTACAATATCCTCCATCAAATGAATAGTGCTCATACGGAAAAAAACAAAAAAAAGAAGTTGTCCATAAAAACAACAAGAAAAAAGGAGCTAAATTACTTTTATTTTCCCTTAAATCTACATTTCTGTGAAAAGACGTCTTTATTATGTTTAGATAACTGTATAATTTTGAGATATATTTAGATGATTAAAATGCACTTTAATATTTCATTCTTTATAGGTATACAAAAAAAGGGGTAGATAGTTGAGTTTGTGAGTTTTTCCATATTTATTATTAAATAATAATCTTTACTGTTTAATATTACTGTTTTGAATATTTATTGAAAAATGTACCAATATACCAGCAGTAATTGATCATTGTTACCTTCTAGTTCTTCTTAGACTAAATTCTCAAAATTAATTGTTACATTAGAGCAAAATCTTCCATATAACACAAAGAGATAAGATTTGCATTGTATAAGGCTATCTCAAGTATACAAATAATTTAAATACATAATTAATGTCTAAGTTTCTGAAAAATAAAATCAGTGAGAAATTATAATACTGTACTTTTCACCTGTCTAATCATAAAGGCAATAAAATTAATATGCAGTAAAAAAAGAAATGACATGAAGAGAATAATAGATTCATACATATAAAAACTTTGGCATTACCTTTGTCTACAAATAAAAATAAGCTAATATTCACATAATTTGAAAAGCTAATCTATGTGTGTTACACGCTTTAAAAAAACAATTAAAAAACAATGCAGGGCATGTGCAGAACATCTTTTTTTAGTGTTCATAAGTTACATATTTTTAACTATATGTTTAATGATCATAGAAGTCAATATATATTTAATGAACATAGAACTCAAAGAAGGACCTACTGGCCAATTGTGAGATAATTTGAGTACCAGAAACAATAATGAATACAACTGATTGAAATGCATTGACTGAAAATGAAAACAAAACAAAACAAAAATAGAACATTGCTATTCTAGATTAAAGTTAGATAAAAAAAAGCTGCAACTTAATGAAATGATTGATCCTTGATGTAATATAATTTAAATGGCCACAAATTGTTTGTCTCTTCTTCCATCAAGAAGTAAAGTCTGTTCCCTTACCCTAAACCTCAGCTGGCCTTATGAATTGCTCTCAACAATAGACTGCAACAGAAACAAAGCAGTATCTATTTTCGGGTAAGGCTTTTGGCTTGAATTTCAGTTTCCTCAGCCAAGAACCTTCAGCCTTTGCTCTTCGATCCCAACTGCTATATTTTAAGAAAGTTCAGGCTACACTCCCAAGTGATTGATGACCACGTGGAGAAAAGTCCTAAGAGCTGAGAGTCCATTTTGGATATTTCAGTCTCAGTTAACTCTTAGCTGAATGCAGTCATGAGTGAACTCAGCCAGTATCATCTACAGTTCAGTTCAGTTAAGTCACTCAGTCGTGCCTGACTTTTAGCGACCCCATGGAATGCAGCATGCCAGGGCTCCCTGTACATCACCAACTCCCGGAGTTTACTCAAACTCGTCTTCATTGTGTATCATGTACAGAAAATGCAAGAAACAGTTGAATCTGCCCAGGTCTCAGGCCAATAGAGTCACATGAAATAATAAATAATTATTGTTTTAAGTGAGTAAAACATTCAGTAGTGCAAGAAATAATGAACCGTCTGTGATATCCTTTATCAATAAAGCAAAAACAATGTTACAAGAAAGCAAATGTGCCAAAAGATATAAAAATTGAGGGTTCTAGGTAGACTGTAAGGTTATTCATTTTACTGTTCTTTCAACTAACCTATCCTGAAGGGTGGTTTTTTTTTGTTTGTTTGTTTTGTTTTTTTAGTATGTGAATATACTCTAATGTTAGGGAACATCTTTCTCAGTGTATCCTCACAACTCTCTTAAATTTGTATATGATTCTCACCAAACATTACCTTAGTGGTTAGATGGCAGAGTAGAAGGATGTGTGCTCCTCTTCTCCTGCAATAACTCCAAAATTGCAACTCACTGCCGAATAACCATCAACAAAAGAATGTTGGATCCCACAAAAACAAACAAACAAACAAAAAAATGATACCCCATGTGCAAAGATAAATGAGAAGCCCCAAAAAGATGAAATCAAGTTTAGAACAAAACTCATACTGGCAAAGCCACTGGGAGAGCTCAAACAAAACTTTGTGTGCACCAGGGCCCAGAGACCCCATAGAGATGGAGCCAGACTTACCTTTGAGTGTCTCCTGCAGATGCATGGATCAGCAGTGTCCTGACATGGGGATAGGGACTCTGGCTGCAGCAGAACTGAGGCATGGCTGCATGTGGCATTAAGTGATCATGGAAGAGGTCGCTGTTAGACCCACCATAGAGTCACCAAGCAGACTACCAACAGACTGGAGAACAATTATATCAAAGAAGTTCTCACACTGTTATGAAAGTTCTAGGACCCACAACGGATTTATCAACCTGGGCGTCTGGCAAAATGGACTACAAACTCCCAGGGAATTTGACTTTGAAGGCCAATGGGATTTGATCACAGAATTTCCACAGGACTGGGGAAACAGACTCTTGCAAGGCACACAAAAAAACTTGTGCACACCAGGACCCAGGGGAAAGGAGCAGTGACCTTGCAAGAGATGGAGCCAAGTTTGCCTGAGAGTGTTCAGGAGTCTCAGGTGGAAGTGTGGGTAGACAGTGGCCTGTTGCAGTGTCAGGGGACACTGAATACAACAATGCTGGCATAAGTCTTTTTGAAGGAGGTCATCATTACTTCCATTACACCCAGCATAGTTTGCCCTTAGTCCAAACAACAGGGAGGGAACACACCCCACCTATAAACAGAAAATTAAAGATTTACTGAGCCTGGCCCCACACATCAGAACAAGACCCAGATTCCCCCACATCCAGTCCCTTCCAACAGGAAGCTTCCACAAGCCTCTTATCTTTATCCATCAGAGAGCAGATGGAATGAAAGCAACACTCACAGAAAACCATCCAAACTGGTTGCATGGAGCAGAGACTTGTCTAAATCAATGAAACTATGAGCCATGTTGCGTAGGGCCACTCTACACATGGACATCACCAGATGGTCAATACTGAAATCAGATTGATTATATTCTTTGCAGCCAACAATGGAGAATCTCTCTACAGTCACCAAAAATAAGACCAGAAGCTAACTGTGATTAGGATCATGAATTCCTTATAGCAAAATTCAGACTCAAATTGAATAAAGTAGGGAAAACCACTATCCATTCAGGGATGACCTAAATCAAACTCCTATATATACAGTGGAAGTCACAAATAGATTCCAAGGATTATATCTGATAGACAGAGTGCCTGAAGAACTACAAAGTGAGGTTCAAGACATTGTATAGGAGGCAATGATCAAAATCATCCCCAAGAAAAAGAAATGCAAAAAGGCAAAATGGTTGCCTGAGGAGGCCTTACAAATAGCTGTGAAAAGAGAAGTGAAAGGCAAAGGAGAAAAGGAAAGATATCCACCTGCATGCAGAATGTCAAAGAATAGCAAGGAGAGATAAGAAAGCTTTCCTCAGTGATCAATGCAAAGAAATACAGGAAAACAGTAAAATAAGAATGACTAGAGATCTCTTCAAGAAAATTAGAGATACCAAGTGAACATTTCATGCAAAGATGTGCATAATAAAGGACAGAAAAGTTATGGACCTAAGAGAAGAAGAGGATATTAAACAGAGGTGGCAAAAATAAACAGAAGAACTATATAAAAAATATCTTCATGACGCAGATAATCACGATTGTGTGATCACTCATCTAGAGCCATACCTTCTGGAATATGAAGTCAAGTGGGCCTTAGGAAGTGCTAATACAGACAAAGCTAGTGGAGCTGATGGGATTCCAGATGAGATATTTCAAATCCTGAAAGATGATGCTGTGAAAGTGCTGCACTCAATATGCCAGCAAATTTGGAAAACTCAGCAGTGGCCACAAGACTGGAAAATGTCCATTTTCATTCCAATCCCAAAGAAAGGCAATGCCAAAGAATGCTAAAATTACCACACAATTGCACTCATCTCACACGCTAGTAAAGTAATGCTCAAAATTCTCCAAGCCAGGCTTCAACAGTACACGAACTAAAGAACTCCAGATACTCAAGCTGGATTTAGAAAAGGCAGAGGGACCAAAGATCAAATTGTCAGCATCCGTTGGATCATAGAAAAATTAAGAGAATTTCAGAAAATATCTACTTCTCCATTATTGACTATGCCAAAGTATTTGACTGTGTGGATCATAATAAATTATGGAAAGTTCTTAAATGAGAATACCAGACCACCTGACTTACCTCCTGAGAAATTTGTTTTCAGGTCAAGAAGCAACAGTAGAACCAGACATGTAACAGCAGAATGATTCCAATTGGGAAAGGAGTACAGCAACACTGCATATTGTCACCCTGCTTATTTGACTTATAAGCTGAGTACATCATGCAAACTGCTGGGTTGGATGAAGCACAAGCTGTAATCAAGAGTTCTGGGAGAAATATCAGTAATCTCAGTTGTGCAGATGGCACCGCCCTTATGGCAGAAACAGAAGAGGAACTAAAGAGCCTCTTAATAAAAGTGAAGGAGAGAAGTGAAAAAGCAGACTTAAAACTCAACGTTCAAAAAACTAAGATCAAGGCATCTGGTCCCATCACTTCATGACAAATAGATGTGGAAACAAGGAAATAGTCAGAGATTTTATTTGCTTGGGCCCCAAAATCACTGCAGATGGTGACTGCAGCCATGAAATTAAAAGATGCTTTTTTTTTGGAAAAAAAGCTATGACAAACTTAGACAGCATATTAAAAATGGAGATATTATTTTGCCGACAAACATCCATTTAGTCCAAGCTAATAGTTATATATATAGATGTGAGAGTTGGACTGTAAAGAAAGCTGAGTGCTGATGAATTGATGCTTTTGAACTATGGTGTTTTAGAAGACTCTTGAGAGTCCCTTGGACTGCAAGCAGATCCAGCCAGTCAATCCTAAAGGAAATCAGTCCTGAATATTCATTGGAAGGACTGATGCTGAGGCTAAAGTTCCAGTACTTCTGTCACCTGATGTGAAAACTGATTCATTTTAAAAGACGCTGATGCTGGGAAAGATAGCAAGCAGGAGGAAAAGGGAATGATAGAGGATAAGATGGTTGGATGGTATCATTGACTTGAAGGACATGAGTTTGAGTAAGCTCCGAGAGTTGGTGATAGGCAGGGAGGCCTAGCATGCTACAGTCTATGTGGTCACAAAGAGGTGGACACAACTGAGTGACTGAACTAAACTGAAGATTTTTCTATTCCTTTCCTTTATTGATTTTTTTTCATATAGAATTGTTTTTCATATAAATTGTCAACTTACATTTTAAAAAATTAATTGGAAGATAATTGATTTACAATATTGTGTTGGTTTTTGCCTTCAACAACATGAATTAGCTGTAGGTATACACATGTGTCCCCCTTCCTGAACCTCTCTTCCACCCCCACTCCCATCTCTTTAGGATGTTAGAGAGCACTGGGTTGAGCTCCCTGTGTTACACAGCTACTTCTCACTAGCTATTTTACATATGATAATATATATGTTTCAATACTACTCTATCAATTAGTCTCACCTTCTCTTTCCTGCACTATAGGAACCTACAAGTCTGGATCTACAAGTCTTGGAACAGACTTGAATCTGCAAGTCTGTTCTGTGTCAGAGTCTCTATATCTGCTTTGCAAATAGGTTTATCAGTATTATTTTTATACATCCCATATATATGCATTGATATTTATTTTTCTTTTTATGACTTATTTCACTCTGCATAACAGGCTCTACATCCATCCACCTCACTAGAACTGATTCAAATTCATTCATTTTTATGGCTGAGTAATATTCCAGAGTATATATGTACTACAATATTTTTATTGATTTATTTGTTGATGGACATTGTTGATGGACATTCCTTCTATGTCTTAGCTATTGTAAATACTGAGGCAATGAATATCGGGGTGCATGTGTCTTTTTCAATTACAGTTTTATCATTAGTGGGATTACCGGGTCATTTCTAATTTTATTCCTAGTTGCAGTTCTTTTTTTTTTTTTTTAAGAAATCTCTGTTCTCCATAGTGGTTATATCAATTTACTTGTCCACTAATTGTGCAAGTGTGTTCCCTTTTCTTCATATCCTCTCCAGCATTTAGTATTTGTGAATTTTTTGATGATGGACCATTCTGAGCAGAATGAGGTGATATTCACTGTAGTTTTGATTTTCATCTCAGTAATAATTGGTGATGTTGAACATTTTTCATGTGTTTGTTGGCCATCTGTTTGATTGAGTTATTTGCTTTCCTGAAATTTAGCGACATGAGCTGCTTATATATTTTTGGGATTAATCCTTTGTCAGTTGCTTAATTTGCAATTGTTTTCTCTCATTCTGAGAGTAGTCTTTTCATCTTGTTTATGGTTTCCTTTGCTATGCAAAATGTTTTAAGTTTAATTAGGTAACTTTTTAAAAAAAATTGTTATTTTCATTACTCTTGGAGGTGGATCAAGAGGATAGTATTATAATTTATGTCATAGAGTGTTCTGCTTATGTTTTCCTCTAAAAATTTTGTAGTTTCTGTTCTTACACTTAGATCTTTAATCCACTTTGAGTTTATCTTTGTGTACAGTGTTATGAAGTGTTCCAATTTAACTCTTTTACATGTAGCTGTCCATTTTTCCCAGCACCACTTATTGAAGAGATTATTTTTTTTCTGCATTGCATATTCTATTTCCTTTGTCCATAGCGCTATTATGATAGTATTTATTTACCACCCACTTATATATTGTCTGTATATCCCAGTCCTCCCTCACTTTTCATTGCTCACTCTAATCTCACTCTTGCTAGGTCATAAATGCATTAAAAGAGAGATTTTTGTATTTTGTTCTTTGGTAAATTGCTAGAGCTTAGCACCTGGTATTTAGAAGATGCCTAGTAAATATTCATTGAATTAGTGCATGCTGATATTAACGTCTATTTCTCAGTCATGTACGACTCTTTGTGACTCCATGGACTATATAGTCCATGGAATTCTCCAGGCCAGAATACTGGAGTGGGTAGCCTTTCCCTTCTCCAGGGGATCTTCCCAACCCAGGAATTGAACACAGATCTCCCCCATTGAAGGTGGGTTCTTTACCAGCTGAGCCACCAGGGAAGCCCCTTTTAGTAACAGTACCATAGTGTTATTAGATTAACAATTTATTTTTATATATTCTAAAATAATACAAACAACAGTTATTTTTAAATGTCTATCACATACCAAAGACTATCTAATGTACTTCACATACATTAAATAATTTCTAATTATTAATACCTTCAAAGATATATATCACATCCATTTTACACATGAAGGAACAGAGATTTTAAGTGACCCCAAGTCAATAAAGAGTAGAAAGCCATGCATCAGTCTTCACTCTTCCAAGCAAGTTTCCTCACTTCTTGTTCAAAGCTTGCTTTATCTGAATAAGAACTCTCATCTTCTCTGAACTACTGAACCTTGGGTGAGATTCATTAAGATAGGTAATGGAAGGAATCAGGCCAATTATAAAGAATCAATCCAATTTATAAAATTACAATGGCATGTGAGGATTGGAAATACTTTAAATTAGTCATTATATATTTCTGATCTTCACTTCAATTTTATTAAAAGATGCTGGATATTTAATAAAGAAACCAAAGTTTTAAAGCAAAAGGATATGACTTTTGTTTAACAACATCATTTACTGCCAATCTGATGTCCACTCAAATTAGACATGGCATACAATATTACATATTCTTTAGTCACTTGGATTCCTATGAACAAAACAATTACCAAGAAAGTATCCAGGATGACAAGAAAAAAACAAAATAATTCATTGAAAGTGGGATAACTTTAATTTTTTCAGCAAGAGAGATTAACCTTTGAGAAAAATAAAATGTTATATTCAAATGAGTCATAATTATTAGGGCAAGGCAATCACCTAGACCAATAATCTGGAAAAAGTGATCAAAATAACCTAGCTAATATAAATGTTCATCTTTTCCATCAACAAATGTTATTTTTCAAAATATTCTTCTTTCATAAAGTATATGTTGAAATTCTAAAGCAATCTACCAATTTGCACATATAAAACTATCATTTCATTTTACTTCATGCCAACACTTAAGTTCTTTTCACTTCTCTTCTTTTCATAAGTATTTGTAAGACCTACTCAGACAGCCATTTTACTTTTTTCCATTTCTTTTTCTTGGAAATGGTCTTGATCCCTGCCTCCTGTACAACATCAGGAACTTCCATCCATAATTAATTGGGCACTCCATCTATCAGATATAATCCCTTGAATCTATTTCTCAGTTTCACTGTATAATCATAAAGGATTTGATTTAGGTCATACCTGAATGGTCTAGTGGTTTTCCATACTTTCTTCAACTTAAGTTTGAATTTGGCAATAAGGAGTTCATTATCTGAGCCACAGTCAGCTCCCGGTCTTGTTTTTGTTGACTGTATAGAGGTTCTCCATCTTTGGCTGCAAATAATATAATCCATCTGATTTTAATGTTTGCTATCTGGTGATGTCCATGTCTAGAGTGTTCTCCAGAGAGTGTTTGCTATGACCAATGTGCATACTCCCTTGGCAAAACTCTCTTAGCTTTTGACCTGCTTCATTCTGTACTCCAAGGCCAAATTTGCCTGTTACTCCAGGTGTTTCTTGACTTCCAAGTTTGCATTCCTGTCCTCTAGAGTGAAAAGGACATCTTTTTTGGGTGTTAGTTCTATAAGGTTGTAGGTCTTCAGAGAACTGTTCAACTTGCCAATGTATCTTAGGGGGAAATATAACGCAATTGTTTTAAACAAATGGCTTTTAAATATTTTTTTATTTCTCTTTGATTAGAGAAAATGCACAGTTTCTCTCTTGCCACATGAAAAAAGAATATAGTGCTTTTTCCAGATGTATTTATACAACTGATGTAGTATTAACCATTGAAAAGAAATGAAAGAAGCAAATTTTAACACAGTCTTTAAAGCAGAGTTTCCTTGCCAGCTCACAAATCTTTAGGCCCCAGATATATTAAGGAGAAAATACATTATAATTATAATCACTGATTTATCTCTTATAAGGAAGTATGGAATATTACTATTGAAATGTAATTGTATTTATCTGGTGTGGTCTTATTTTAATATTTTTCTATTAAAAAAGTTTAGACATGAAATATAAAAATATTTTGGTAAAGGAAACAGTAATAACTAAGATATTTTATAACTACTTAAGATAAGTCTGTGCACCTTTCATTATTTAATAGTCAGAATATTTTATGCCACTATACCGCTGTTTTTGCAGTAGTGTCAACAATATTTATAACATGATAATAAATGTGATCAAAGATTGTGTTAACATGATTTTAATACATTTTTTGTTGTTTATTTTCTTTAGACTAATGATTTAAATATTATAAAACATATTTTTCTCATCTGCTAATGGCAATAACATTTTCTACCTGATAGAATGCTATGAAATTAAATTACATCATGTAAATGTAGTGAATTACACTCTAGAGAGAAGTACTAAATTGGTTATTTTTCTGGTCTTGGGCTGCCTTTTCTCTTCAGAGTGAAAAGGAGAAATTGAAATTCAGAACATAAACAATTACTATAATAGTAACAAATGGTTCTCACATTTATATTATGGAATTTAAAACAGTTTCTGATGTAGGCTTACTTCAACCTGTCACACTATCTTTGTTTGATTTGGTTGATGGCAAAGCTTTTTGTTCCAGTGAAACACCTTCTTTTCTTTTATAATCAAGCAAAGTCAAGCAAGACTTATTGAAAATTATATTTAGGCTTTTGGTATGTTAAAATATGGTTTACTTTTTTTTTTCTTTTTTTATTGTTTTTGCCATACATTGTCATGGTATCACCATGGGTTTACATATGCTTCCCCTTCAGAACTCCCCTCCCTCCTCCCTCCCCCCCGGGGAAATCTCCCTGCACCAGTCCCGAGCATCAATCCTGGGCTGGCGATTGATTAGACA